>JAADVW010000980.1:0-11374 GCA_023335875.1 Elongisporangium prolatum
CAAGTTAGCGAAGGAAGACATGATGTTATCCCCGAGCTTGGAACCGAATACATGAAGCTTCCTCGAGACATGCTCATCAGCAATCCGGAGTACGACAATGAATTTGAAGACGCACGTGCTGATGAAAACCGCCGCCCGGTCTCACTCGGTCTCAAGCGAATTGTCGATGCTATGTACGGCGAGCATGAGTTGAACAATCCCGCAGTCGCAACCGACAGCTACTTTGCACGACGAACGATCCTGACGCCTACTAATGCATCCGTCCAGCGGGTCAACGAGGCCGTGGCCGAGAGACTTAGCGGCGATCCACATATCTTTCTTTCAACCGACGAAGTGGAAGACGACATTGACGGAAACGCGACAGCCTTCTTCGAGCCGGAGTCTTGAATTCCACCAATCTTAGCGGCATCCCTCCACACAATTTGGTACTTAAGAACGGACTACCCGTGATGATGATGCGCAATCTGAATCCAGCGGAGGGTCTGCGCAACGGCTCACGACTTCGCATCGTTGAGCTGAAACGTGATGTGATTCGCGCGACCATCTTGACGGGAGCGCACGAAGACAAACTTGTCTTCTTCCCGCGAATAATCTTCATTAGCCACAACGACTCTTCGGACTTCCCTTTTCAACTCCGACGCATTCAGTTCCCGATTGTACCAGCCTTCGCTATGACAATCAACAAGGCCCAAGGACAAACGGTGCACGAAATGGCGTTGTACTTACCCACACCTTGCTTTTGACATGGCCAGCGTTACGTCACCCTGTCTCGAGTTACTTCGAAGTCGAAGTTCAAGGCGTTGATCGAGAATCCAGTGAATGAAGAAGACGACAGTGTATACACCAACAACGTTGTTATCGACATATCTTTGAATAAGCACACAGTAAACACAGCAGGCTTAGATGTAGCAGTTCGGCAAACTAAGGACCTGAATACATGTTCATTTTGCATTCTAAACTTTGAATAATACTTCTTGCAAATCTCAGTCTATCTAACTTACAGCGATTACCCAAAATTACAATATCTACTAGTTAAAAGTAGTCGATATTGACATATCAAACCCCAAATTACCCAACATTATACCCTAACTCTGACTTAACATAAACTAACCGCCCGCTTTGCGGGCGGCGAACACTAGTTTTCATTTAAATATGTTTGTTATCATTATTCAGAAGTGATCCACTTGCATTTTTGTTGGGATAATTTATAGAATTCATTCAATTTATTATGCTGTAAATAATACAAGCATAAATGCAATACTGCCCACAATGGCCGTATAATGGATTTTAAATATCGATTTCACGTTACTTGTAATTGCTTGGTATCGCTCTTGGCCGAGGTAATCCTAAGGGGTCGAAATACATTTATCTCTATTAGAAACCGCGAGCCAATTTGTGCATAAATAATCGCATTTCCATGTTTAGTATCGCATAATTGTAATGTTTGTTCATATTTATGTTTGAAGTCAATTTGATCAATTTTAACTCCAATAAATCCGCATAACTCAAAAATATGATCAACACTTGTTCGGAATAATTTATTGATCTCACTTGTGTTCATATTGTTTATATATTGACAAATATAAGACGATACAATTAAGCATATCCTCTGCTTCCGATACTTCCGCTTTTGAACGTAGCGTCGAGCCGCAAGTTGGTGATGTTCTTTTCAAAGATAATAAATGGACCTATATCCAAGATTCGACTTCTGATACGGGTCAATATTTTGGGCAAATTCAATGACAAAAAGTTCTCAAGCTGCTTTTGTGAATTAGCGGTAGCCAAACGTGCAGCAGCAGCAAAATATATATTTTCGACACTGCGCAAAATCATTTCAGCCAATCAAAACCCAGTACGATTGATCACCCTTCGTACTGCGCAGCATCAGCTACTACAATGTTTTTTTCGTCGCCTGCCTCCGCGCGTACCACTCCGTTTCAGCTACCTATGTGCAGATGAGTTTAATGTAACATACACAAAATGGGTTATGCACTTTGATTGGCGGAAATGTTGCACTCTTAATTTTTCACGTCAGACTCGCTGATCTGGCATGCACTTGAGATAAGAGGATCGGTACATCAGCCATTTAGCAAGACTATTGGATTTCAGTCAACTGTGGAGACAGCCCACATGTCTCATCAGCAGTACAGTAGCAATATAACGGAGCGTTCCCCGTTGCATTCGTAGGTGCATTGGTTGCGCCTTTACATTTGTAGGTAGGGCTTTACTACAGTTTTGCATAAGTAAGTATGGTTTTACACGCACACTGGCTGGTCCAGGTGTGTGTCGCGTGTCACTGTTTGATTGGATGGAATTTGGGACGCAGCCCAAATTTCATCCAATCAAAACAAGAGTTTGTATTGGAAAGATTAAAATAAAAATTAGAGTTGAATTTACCCGCTTCCTCAGAGCCGCTTACGTATAAGCAAGTAACGGCGCACCTGGCCCGTTACAAGCAAGATATATTGTTTTTTCCAGAGGTGGCTCAGGTAATTCTTCCCATAGTGCACTTCTGGTTTCTAACAAAGACAACGCCCAAGCTCATCCCGCACCTTACGACCGGCAGTGAGAGCGGCTGAGCATTAGCTCTTCAACGACTTTAATATCCCGGATCTGAAGAAGGAGAGCATGCTTTAGACAGCAGGTTTGCCCAACGCATTTGCTTGCAGCGACAGAGTTGACTCCCTTGAATTTTATTAGAGTATTTCATTTAGTACCCTTTTATAGCATTAATAAAAACAACGCACCGTGTTTTAATTTTTTTGTGTACCTCAATTATATTATATCCTAGGGAGTTAGTTCGTAAAAATGATTTAAATATATGGTGTGATACTATTCGCTTCAATTTCTTATCGTCTGATTGAATCTACCAATCACAATCCATAAACGCCAAACTAGTCTAGCCACGATTACGCACCACCCCTACAATAAACGAGTCCTACACAACAAAATCGGAATCTCCAGGTTAAAACGAGGCTGCTCATATTTATAATTTGTCAAAATAGTCAAAAGGGGAGGCACTGCAAAATTTTGTAGATTTTTGTGCGATGAGATGCATGAGGCTTTAGTTGATTCTAAGACGCCATTTTCGTTTCGCACGTAGGCATAAATGTAGACCAATCCTCGAGCGCATTGATCTCTATAGCACCAAGCTAGAGTGTTGTGTCTTTTTTTCGTTGCACAGAAATAATTGTTTGTGTGCGTCAGCACATAGATAGCTGAAGCAGAGTGGTACACGGCAACCTTTTGCGCGCATTCAAAACGCAGCCAGCTACGCGCACACCCATCAGAGACGATCGCACTTGGAAGAGACGACGTGTGCTCTCGGCGAAGAAGCGACGCACCAAATACGGCTCTTTACGCTCTGCTCAGCACTTCACACTCAACTACAGCTCACGATTCAGCTGTGAGATATTGCCCCGAACTACAGATCGCCAAGTTCTGCTGAAGAAGCTCCGATGTGAAGTTGAAGAGCGCGAAAGGCAAGTTGATCTTCGTTATCTTGTGGACGAGCGCGACGAACCAGAAGACGAAGCCGACGATCTCGCAGAGGCGGCATTAGCTTCCGCCCGGCAAAATCGGTACGTGTCTCGTGTCGCGTCGTATCGAAAGCGGGGCGAAAGATGGAAGAAAGCTCTTCCACGACCCTGAGTATGTGAATGAATAGGAATTCCTGGCACACTTCCGCGTTCGTCGTGAAACGTTTTCAAGAAATGTCAAAGCAGTTGATGTGTTATCTGCTAGAGCTTCATTGTTTACAGCAATAAATCAATCTCGATTTGGCCGATTCCTTCATCCAGCTGTTTTTTGCGCTCGCGTAGCAGTGAAACCCTTCTGTGGAGCAAAAAACGATTTGAACTTCCTGGTCTAATTTTGAAGTCTTGGCATAAGCTTCTCAAATACGAACTCGTGATTCATCATCATCTGTTGCTGTTTGCTTATTCATGGGTATAATCTTGGTTTCACCCGACATCGTGGATGTTGCACACGTTGCTGTTGGGCGACTTGGCGTGATTTGAATGTCAGCTTAAGCTGCCGATACTCTTTTTCATTTTTTAGTTGATCTTCCTTCAACTGTACAAGAGTGACTTGATATGAAGCATCCTTTCGAGCTTTGTATTTACTTCTTTTGGTAACTGAGGCTGGGATGGTGGCTGGACGTTTACTGCCAGCATGATGTGTCGTTGACGCAACGTCAGAATCGTCGGCTGCTTATTCATTCTCTTCATCACTCTTATCACTGAGTGATTCTGTGTTCAGTGCGAGTTGAGTAGTTGATGGTCGATCACCATGATTGGGTGCAGCTGCTACATCTCTAAAAGAGTCGGTACATACAGTATAAATGTGGAAAGACGACAGCAATACAGTCTCTACTAATAATTCAAAGCTAAATGCAAATTGCTATTTACGTTACTCGATATTAAACACACTCCGAATTTGACTGATGCCTGTCATGCGATAGATATTGCGCAGTCGCATGCCCCGTAATTCAGGATCGTAGGGAAGTGGAAGCAATAGACGACGATAGCATTTTTCTGCCGATCCCACGCCCCATTCGGCAGTTATCGAATTGACTTGATTGCGATCTGCAATGCTATCAACCAAGGCGGCACAATCCATATACCCTCTCTAAATCGCCCTATTTCATTAAAGTGCGTATCTTACCAAATAATGCGCCTGCAACAGGAAATTCTGAGTCAGCAACAACGCCTCTTCCTTCTACTGTAAATAGAAGGATCTGCCAGCTTTCTCTGCAGTTGTCGACTCGTTTCCCCATCATTCCAGGAACCTGGAAAATTGTGACGCCCCGTACGAGTGTGTAGCATCGAGTACTGGTAACCATCACAGCATGCAGTTAGCCTGCGCACAAGAATGACATTCAGATAGCACGCATACATACAGCATCTCGAGTTACATACCATTGTAATGGGCATTTTGCAAGTCAATATCGCTGGGGCTTTGCCCTCGGTAATTTTTACCAGCTACGAAGCTCCATACACCAGATAGATGAAGCTCTCGTGGCTGAATCTTCTAGGACCAATTGACGTGCTCAGCATTTGTTGGGAACCATATTTCTGCAGCTGTGACACGGCAGAGAACTCTACTCAGAGCCTTCTCAGCATTGGTCATTACTCTCGATAGCATTGATGGGGGCACGCCAAATAGCCCACATAGTGTCTTCAGCTCGATCGTTGCGGTATAGTAGTGCAGCAAGCATGCCAACACGGCGTGTTTGGTTAAAAATCGTGGCGAGGTTCTGGCTTGCCGAGACCGGACTGGACGATATTCGAGAACTCCGTGAGAACTGCGTCGATGCAGCAGGAGGAAGCGAAACGGTAGCAATAAAGCTCCCGACATTGCGACATCTATACACGTAATACCACGCTGACTCCAGTGGTGGAGCTAGCCAGTCGGTGATGTAGCTTCTAAACGTCTCATGCAAAAAAGCATTAAAAACCGAGCACGCAGACATTTCATTCTTTGTCTCTCTGCTACTAGCAGGACTACAGCCAACTTCAACTTTTCCTTGCTGTGACGGCCTGTCGTTCGTTTGTTTCTGTGAAAGTTGTCCGCCTTTGGCGCCGTGTAAACACATTCTCAAACGCAAATCTAGGGGTTGGTGAATTCTTCTGGCTCGCGAACGACAATCTCAAAGGACGAAGTTATGGCCACGTCTGGTACAGAAACGAGCCGTATTTGGGGCGAGTCACCAGTGTTGTACTTGAAATTTGTAAGCAGTCTTTCGCTTGCTCAATTTCCGCCGTTATAAATAGTCCCGTTTCGGCAATTTCCGCAATTTCCTCGCTCGAAGGGAGTCGTGAATGGATGCAAATGAGTGGCATATAGTAAAGCTACACGTGTGGGTCACTGCGCGGTGCTGCTCGTGGCAAAACTCTAAGCGGTCATCTTGTAAATCACAAATTTGCCCAGAAGCAACCAATAACCACTTCGATCTCAAAATAGGATCCGAGTGACTTTGAGAGGGTATTGGTAGGCTTCCAATCAGAGGCCTTGAAAAAAATGTGTGATGAAAAAATCGATTAGCTGCCGCACCCTCATTGGAAGAAGCACTTATTGAATTATCCACTAAACTTCAAATTCTCAATGGTGGCGCCTCCTCCGTCACAAGCACTGTGTGCATGACTATTGATTAGTTAGAGTATCACCTTCCGTCGCGCTAAATGTCAGATTTTAGCGTGGCGGAACTTGATTTTAGCGTTTTGCATTTCCACAGGTCCAGGCCAAAATCTGGTGTCCACGCCAGAAGTAGAGATCCGCCAGATTTTTCACCAAATCTGGCGAGAAAAGTAACGTCTAGCGGTCCACACAATTTCGGTGTGCACAAGTCGAAATGAGGGTAGACAACCCCGACGACGATGCCGAGCTTCACGCTCTAGTACTCGTCTTCATGAAGTGGCGACGGCGCAGGCTTCAAGCTCGGCGACCAAGACGCCGCCCAAATATTGATCACCACCGCACGTTCCACGCCAAGCTTCTCTACATTGCTCCATCTATTCGACAGAGACAGCAGAGCAGCGCTTCCCCGCATTAGCAACATAAAAAACCCAACACGAAACTTCTCCCATAAAGTTGTGCTGTTCTGATCTGTGCCCACTGCAGCGTCTGCAGTTTCCTTGGCGTACGAATTCGCTAGAGCCACGTAATCTGCCTCTTTGAAGTTGGTTGGCCCGGTAGGCACCGCCGCGCACACTCGCCATCGAGATCGCCTCCTCGATGTTTAGTGTACGTGACCAACATGGAAGACAAGAACACAACGAAGCCGTCAGTGCCCTTGCTGATCGACTAGGGGGGTGACTTCGACGGATGGTATGATCGTCTTAAGCTGAAGCTCGACGCCGAAGGCTTGTGGAATGAGTTTTGTGTCAAACAAGAACTTGTGCCCGATCAAGCGTCACACAGGAACAAATATGACAAACACAGCAAGCTCACGCGCTGGAAAATTGAGAAGCCACTCTCACTGGAGCTGTCCAAGACTGTGCATGATGAAAAGACTCCCTTTGGTGTGCTTGAGCGGTTTCGAGAGATGTTCATTGGCGTAACGAAGCTCACATTTGTCCATCTCTCCGCTCAGTGATGCAATTGAAGTACAAGAAGGGTATGAACTTGCTCATGTTCATCGAGCAACTCAAAGAGTGATTTACAAGGTTGGAGAACATGGGTCTACGGATTCAGGAGAATTTGAAGCTGTATATTTTGGTTTGGTTCTGGATGATAACTTTGAGGATATACTCCGCCCATATTTGGTGCATACCCTAACCACTAGAGAAGAGTTGAACATGGAGCAAGTAGCTCAACTTCTTGAATCAACGTGGATTGAATCTGAACGACGAACAGAACTGGAGGGACATAAACAGGAAGACGACGTGCCAACTCAATCCGCTCTCTTTGTTAAGCAAAGTCGACATCATGACCGTCAAAGGGAGCGCATTCATGAAAAGAATCGATCGATTGGAGATAAGACGTGTCATCATTTTCGTCAACCTGGTTATTTTATTCGTGAATGTCCATAGTACCAAGAGAAGCCACGGCATGGCTGGCGAAAGCCATTGCCGTGTCGAAGTCGAAGAGATTTTAACCCCTATAATACCACATGTTGTATCACGCCACATGTTTTTCTCATAGTTAAGGTTTCATCAATAGCAGCATACTTTATCCTATATGCGAGTTTTGCTTATGCCTGTCTTTTAATGTATCCTGTTTGATACATTTGAGGAGTCCCACATTCGTGGGACATGCGGCAACCAACCGTTGGCTGAGTCATTCAAGAATTTACGGGCTCAAGAGCAAGTGGGATGACGTCCCGAGCCGGTAAGAAAAACGTCACGCAGTATATGGAGCGTATGAAACTGATGTATTGCCTCTTGTGATTAGCGCATGGCTCGGCGCCGCCAGGACCTTCGCGAGCTGATCGCGCAGCAGCCTTTCGGAGAGGCTGGCGTCAGGTCAGGTCCGAAGGCTGGACAGCAGTCAAGGGGAAAGGCTTCCAAGCCTCGCACGTGTACGTGCACAGCGGGTGCTCGATCGATACTGGTGTCGAAGGAACGGACTTCTTCGAGGGAGATGATGCGTTTGCTTGATGGTGGCTGGAGACTCGTGAAGGCGCCGCAACCGTCCCCAGCCAAGCACCGCCCGCGAGTCCAGCATCGGTCACTAGCATTGCGTCGTGTTCCTAGGCAGCTTCTGTCTCCAACCCAGCATTTTACTAGCTCAGTACCAGCCGGCGTTGCCGCTTCACTTGCGGATTTGGTTGCGGCATTAGTAGACGTACCAGCGACCCCCACGACCCCAGTAAAGCCTTCCACGCAGCAGGATCCACCAAGCTCAAGTTCGTCGGCTTCTAGCCCTTGGAGGAGACCGACTGTTACGGGCCAGGTGCGCCGTTACTTGCTTGGCTCCGAGGAAGCGGGTAAATTCAACTCTGAATTCTATTTATCTTTCCAATACAAGATCTTGTCCTGATTGGATGAAATTTGGGCTGCGTCCCAAATTCCATCCAATCAGACAGCGACACGCGACACACATCTGGACCAGCTAGTGTGCGTGTAAAACCCTACCTACTTATGCAAAACTGTAGTAAAACCCTACCTAAAAATGTAAAGGTGCAACCAATGCACCTGCTAATGTAACGGGAAACGCCCCGTTACATCACCCCGCTCTCAAGGGAGCGCCAATGGCACGATATGATTGAAGACTAGAGAACGCGAGAGAATGGGAGACGCCGCGAGAGAAGCTGCGCCCAGTGAGAGCATGCTCACACGCTCACAATCGAATGAACGACACGAAGCACAAGGTGACGAACACAGAAGTCCACGAAGAAACCAAGGGCGAAGGCGAAGGGGCTCCCGCAGCGGCGCCTCAAGCAGCGACTCAGGCGCTGGCGCATGGATCGGCGACTCAAGCGGCTGAATCAGCGACTCCAGCAGCGACGGTGGGAGTCGCTCCAAGCTCGTCGCCGACGACTGCGGCGTCCACGACGACGGAGGCAGCCGCTCAAGCATCCACGACTATCATGACACGGCGTCGGTTAACACAACGGCGCACTCGTTGATGGATCCCGTGCTGTGACACTGGCAGCTGTACGATATCAGCGACGCGGTGGAACCCGATACGCAAGAGACGATGGTCCGACACTGGCAGCACTTTCGAGGACTTCGCGGCAAGAGAGGCGATGGCTTGGATTATATATCGCTCCAAGTCTCTTGGTGTCCGTTCTTCCGGCGCTGGAATCGTGCCCGCGCGTCAGGGCACTCTTTTGTCGACTGGATCGCTGACCACGAGGCGATCCACCAGCGACACGCTATTAGCGATCTGCGCACTCGCATCTGCTCGAGTGCCTGGGATGAGGATCGCATGTTCTACGTCCACGTGGTCGATGGATGTGACTCTTGCTCGCCGGTAGCGGGTCCGTCGCGCGACGATTGGCAGGAGCACGTACGCGTGCGCCGATTGAGCGAAAGCGAACGTGCCTGGATCCGGTGCTATGAGCGCTCTCTCTTGGAGTTATACCCGTGTTCAGATAGAGGCGGGAGTCGGCGCGCGCCCATAAGCGAAGTCATTCGCGCGAGAGGGGACGAGATCGAGGGAGTAGTCGTTCCCGATCGTACTCCCCGAGAGGTCATGATGCACGGCGTTCATGCTCGCGATCGCGCGAGCGTCGTTCTTCTGCCGCTCTCGCAGAGTAGCGTCGTACGCCTCGATTAAGTCCGGAATGTCGAGGAAGAGTTGGTCCCGTGCTTCTTACGTATCCACTGGCGGATACCCCCAACACACTCGGTAGCGGCGCCGCAAGCGTGCGGCACCGTAAGAGTGCGGCGCCTTTTGACTCAACGGAGCGTTGAACTTCGTGTGCCACAAGGTGGTCAACTACTCAGTGCGTTTCTCCAGTCGAGTAAACCAACGGCGGTGGACCATCGCGTCGGTACGCCGGTGCAGCAGCATGGAGGTTTGGCGCCGTTGACTGCGGCGTCGATGGAGTCGTTTCGCCAGATTGTCCTGGCTGAGTCGGACAAGGCGCGCGATGATGCTCGGGACGCTTTTGAGGGGGTAGAGGCAGTGATGAGCGCTGCTCACGCAACTCAGAGGCACGTCGATGCGGTGGGACAGTCGGCTGCTGATCAGCTTCAGAACTGCGCCGTTTGGAGGAGGCGATGTTCGGCCGGCCACAGCGCTAGTCGCTTCATGGGTGACGATGTTGGGGACTTCTGCTGGATGGTAGGCCTTGAGTCGACCTACGTTAAACGTAGGACGCAGGCGCATCGTCGAAGGGATGTCTAGAGTGTAGGCGTCACCCTCTGTCTTCGTGACCTTAAATGGCCCAATAAAACGAGGCGCGAACTTGCTCTCGCCGAGGTTCGTAACAGACGCATCTTTGATACCTTCTGTTGATAATAGCACTCGGTCGCCGACCTTGAATGCGCTGAAATTCTTGCTATCGCGCTTGTCCGCGTTCTCTTTTTGTCTGTCGACAGCGAATTGAAGGGCGCCACACACGAATCGCGCGACAGCTTGACGCTGCATCACAAAAGCGGATACTGCAGCATCGTCGACACGTCGGACCTCTTGTTTAGGTGCGAAGTTCGTGAGCACGGTGGGGCTTGGACGGATCAGCGTCTTGGAAGCCCATTGAGCCAGGTCAGCACCCCTACTCGCGGGTGCCTGGTTCGCCTTCGACCGAGAGCGTGTAGCTGTCGCGTTCGCTTCAGCTTGCATTGGCGCGGCGCCGCCATGCCGCGCCTCCTTGGCGACATTCGATAAGTCGACAACTCCTTCCTCACCAAGAGTGGAGACCACGGTACCTGTGGGATCGCTCACGGCAAGCAAGGCTGGAACGCGCAGATGATGCGCGTTGTTTACAAAGAACGGCGTGGGTCCCGTGGAGGCGTGAACCGCTTTGTTCAGTGCAACTCAGCAAGCGGAAGGAAGTCGCTCCACGAAGTAAACGACGTCGCATAGCTGCGAAGGACGTCCTCGAGAACGCGGTTGACGCGTTCTGTCTGCCCATCCGTCTCGGGATAGGCCGCGGTCGACATCAGGAGGCACGTACCGAGCAGTTCAAAGAGGCGGCGCCAGAACACCGCTACGAACCGTGGGTCACGGTCGGAAACGTTGGACTCAGGTAAGCCGTTGAGGCGGAAGACGGTGTTCAAGAAAAGCGCCGCACAATCATCGGCGCTATCGTGCACCGACACAGGAGCAAGATGCACCATCTTGTTGAAGCGATCAGCGAAGACGAGAACGCCTGTGCGCCCGACGGAGTCAGCAGGGAGGCCGAAGACAAAGTCCACGCTGACCGAGCAGCAGACGTCTGACGCGACAGGAAGTGGTCGCAGAGGAGCCTGTGACGACGGCGACG
>JAADVW010000981.1:0-11298 GCA_023335875.1 Elongisporangium prolatum
AATGTCATGTTGAACACGCTGACTTGATTACTGTATTCTTTGCTCGTACGCTAGCGGACGGAGTCTCGTTTATGATACGCCGTCCGCTCACCCTGTGCATAAAATGGCATCTAGAGTACCCCTAGACACCCTCAGAGACAGCGATGATGTACTACTATATAGTACGAGAGCGAGCGAGAGAAACAAAACACAAAGGCTTTGTCTCGGTGTTGTCCTTATTGGATTCTTTATCCTGATGAGGATTGAAGAAAAAAAAGTACTGCAGAAATTATAGTAACGTAGACGTAAAATATCTTGTGTAGCTTAGGTGGGGGCACGTACCGGCACTTAATGATCGCCAAGCCGATCTCTGCACGAGCGATCTCATGAGCCATCATGATGTGCAGATTTGCTGGGTGTTAACTTTATCAAGGATGGTGTTTTGCGTGCTGTACATAACATTCAGTCAATCAAACTGTGTGATCAAACCGGCTGTTTTCGCATTTTGAGCCAATCAGCCTGACGATACCGCTTCAGCGGTCGGTGGCGCTAGTCGTTGCGGGACCAACCGGAAGAGAGCGCAAACGAGCACTGAACCAGAGGCCAGCACTTGGTCTTGTGCATGGGCTTCAGGCTCCGCTCCATCTCTGTGTCCAGCTTCCTCCTCTGTGACGCAGCGCTCTCCATAGCCACTTCGTCACCCGGCCACACTCGCACGAGAGCCGCAGCTCTACTCTCGTTCGCGTTGCGCGCCAGTGATGGGCGACAAGAATAGCTGGAGCTTCATCTCCGAGGACTCGTTCACGGCTATCCAGCAACATGACGATCTGCCTCTGCACGGACTCGGCGACGACTGGGACAGCCAGTACTCGTACTCCGACGACGGCAGCCAAATCGACCTCGCGGCCGACGTCCAGGCTGTGCGCTTCCAGCAGGACATGCAGTCGTACGAGACGGAATCTTCCACTTGGCGCACGCCGAGCCAATTCGGCATCGGCTTCCCACCGCAACAGCTCCCGCTGCCGTATCCAGTGCCAGCCTCACGGAAGGCGTCACAGTACCACTCGCATCGTCATAACAGATCCACGCCCAAGCGCAAGCGCACGGTCACGTTCAAGGAAGATATCCCCGTCGTGGCGCGAACCAGCAGCGCGCCTCCGTCGATCCAGTTGCTACAAGAGGCTCCAGTCCGACCCAGAGCTCGTGCCGCGACAGCACCAAGCAATTTCTTCAACCACACGCTGTACGGCAGCCTGAGGTCCGGCCTCTCAGTCGAGCTTTTCTCCAAGGAGTTCTACGGCCTCGCGTTCTCAGCAGCAGCAGGAGGCTTTCTCGACTCCTTCGCTGAGAACTGCTTCTACCCGCTGCTGTACGTTTACCTGGGCTTGAACAACCGGCAGATCGACGCTACATACCATTATCTGCGGGTGCCGCGCATGTTTAGCTTCTTCATCGGCGTCCTCTCAGACTTCTACCCGCTCTGGGGCTTCCACCGGAAGGCGTACATGTTTGGTGGCTGGGTGCTGGCCTACTTCATGCTCATGGCGCTCGTTGTTGTCGCAGTTATTGACGATCAGACACAGTTCGTGGCCGATAGTGTGCGTACGTGGAACGGTGGGATCGTGTACATTCTGCTGACCATAGCCATGCAACTCGGCGTCACGTTCGCCTCGGTCGCTGCATTCGCGTTCATGGTCGAGCTCTCGCAGCGAGAGCCGATTCACGAGCGCGGCACGCTGGTGATCAAGTACCTGACCGTGCAAGAGACCTTCCGCTTCCTCGCTGACACAATGAGCTCGCTCGTGCTGGACTACAAGAAGAACACGACCGGCTCGGTCAAAAGCGCCGTGTCCATGAAAGTCGTGGTGCTAATCATGGCGCTCGTGGCGCTGATCCCGATCCCTGCCGTGTTGTTTCGGCTGGACGAAGACCAGCGGCAGATCAAGGTGGATTCAGTCGACCGGAGCTCTCTACGGAAGCAGTTCTGGACCATTCTGCAGCAGGACGCTGTTTGGCGCGTTGTGCTCTTCATCTGCTTGACGTACCTGCTCTCATCCTTTGAGCTTGAGTTCGTGAGTGATGCTGTGTACAAGTGGTCCAGCATCACGCTGAACCTCAAGCAGGTATTCCAGATTCCGTTCCAGGCCATGGTCGTCATCGCGCTCATCATCTGGCGGTACTGGCGTCTCAACTGCGACTGGAAGCATTTGGCGCTCGGTGGAGTGGCCATCAGCATTGGATCGCACGCCTGTGCTGCGCTGCCTGTGGTCTACAACGGCGTGCGTGCGCCATGGTACTTTATCCTGACGTACTCGATCTCAGGCTTCGCGCAGGCGGCGATGCTTATAGTCACGACGTTGCCCGTGATCGAGATCACAGAGAATTGCATCGAAGGTGCCACGTCAGGTCTGGTCATCTCCTTCATTTCTCTCATCCAGTCGGTCATTCTGTCCATCTCGGATGCTATGGGCGACTCCATGGACGGAAAGGGCCAGACGTTCTCGTCGGCCTCGATCAAGTCCGACACGAGCGAAGTGCGCACCAAAGTGTTGGAGTTCCTCGTGCTAAACTACTGCATCAATCTGCTCGCGCTCGTGCCCATTCTGTATTTATTGCCGCGTCAGAAGCTGGACGTGCAGCAATTGCGCGCCTACGGTGAACACAAACGCGTGGCAGGCATCGTGCTCTGCTTGCTATTCATCGCGCTGTTGGCGTACGCGGCCGCCATCAATATCTGGTCGCTGTCGACTAATTGAGCTTCTCAGTCGCCAGTCAGTCATTGTTATTAGATCCCAAGTAACCCGTTCAAGTGAGTATCATCATATAAACCAGCCAGCGCACAAATGGATTCACTTTTACCTGACTGGTACGATGTACCCATACGGTACTGCGGTTAAGCTACCGGTACTGTATTTGGTATAATGGCAAATGGCGTCGCCGCCATCCGCTGCGCAGGCGCTGGAGGTGAATCGAGCGTACGCAGCCGAGCTGCAGAGTCTGCTGGCGACGCTGTCGCAGCAGGAGCAGCAGCTGAAGGATGAGATCCAGGCGCTGGAGCGGAGACGCGCCATGCAGCGTGCCAAAAGCGCAATGAACGCCTTGCTGCTTGGTCGCCAGTCGCCGTCAAGTGGTGCGGCAGCTCTGGATGCGACTGTGTTTGAGCCGAGCCGTGAGAGCAAATACAAGAAGACGAAGAGTGAGGCCTTGCGGTCCTACATCCGCCAGCAGCCGTCTTTCTTTCGCGACAGCGACGCGGAGGTGGACGACGATGACGACGATGACGACGATAGCTCACGTCCCAAGAACAAACGCCGACGCATTGCCAAACCAAACGCACATTCAGAACCACGGCCAAATGCTGACACGATGGAGCTACATGTGCATGCAAACGAGTCTTTTGTCGCAGTGCCCGCCAAGTGCTTCTCTGCTAAGGAGCGCTCAATAGTCAAGGCCTTTGCGCAGAACCTGCTACACAGTGGCAAACACACCGAGCCGATTCCGCTTCAAGCATGGAATGAGATCACGAAGCAGAAACCAATCATCCATCGATCGGCTTTTGCGTGCAAGCTGCGCTGGGAGCTGCACGATCGCCCGGGGTTAAGGCTCTGCGCTTGGACCAAGCAAGAGGACGAAGCACTGCGAGCCCTCGCGAGTGGACAGGTCGACGCCTCGCTGGTGAATCAATGGGATGAGATCGCGGCACGAATGCCCATGCCCGGTCGTCCGCCCGTGCACTGCCTCATCCGATACCAGTCCAAGCTGTGCGCGACAAACCTGAACACGAGCTTCACGACCGAAGAGGACGCCATGATCCACGAGGCCGTGGACGTCTTCGGCGAACGATGGAACATTATTGCGGACCTCATGGACGGCCATGTGCCTGAGCAGATCCGCCACCGATGGCAGTACTGTCTAGCACCGAACTTGCGGCAGGGCAAGTTCTCTGTTATTGAGGATCGACGCCTGCTTCTAGCATTGTACATATACCACGACAAGACCACGCCGTTCCAGAAGGAAACCGTGGCCTGGAACGCAGTGGGCCATCATGTGCCGGGACGCACGTTGCCGCAGCTTCGAGACCGCTTCCTGAACTCACTAAACTCAGAGGTCGTGTTTGGTTCCTGGTCGAAAGAAGATGACGCCAAGCTGCTGGCTGCAGTACAAGAAATCGGCCTCTCGGTCACAGGGATCTGGGCTCGGATCGCCGCGGAACTGGGCAATCGCAGCGACAACCAGGTCTTGCGACGTTGGAAATACCTCGCGCCACTCGAGTACGCTCGCCACCAAAAGCAGAAGAAGGTCAACATGACGCTGCCGCAGATCTTCCAGCGCTCATTGCGCACAGTCAACCTGGTCAAGACCAAACGCAGCAGTTACAACGCCGAAGAAGGCGAGCCTGAGAACCCGGACACAGATTTCGTGGCCATGCTGGTTTAAACTCTCTGTGCTATTCCCAGGCTTGTAAAAATAATCCATCAGCGATTTCATGCTGCGCTGTGGTCTTCTGCTTTGTTAGATGAGAGAACAGAGAGGACTGACTGATAGCATGGCGACGCTGGCGATCAATGCGCTTGCAGTCAAGCACAATGTACTTCCTTCCAGAGGAAACAACCGCAGCTCGAGCAACTTGAACTTCAAGACACGCTTCAAAATGGACGAAAGTCTTATGCTCGACCACCAAGTCAACAAAGAGCCCACGCCCATTTTCACGAATGCCAAGGCCACACGATGCTACCGGCCAAAGGAATGGACCCCAGAGGTCGAAGAAGGTAATAGCGTAGACTATCACGCCACGTCAGATATGAAGCTAATGCTGTAGAACCAGCCTTTCGTGTGCAGCAAACAGGATGGCGCGATTTGAACGAGTACAGGGCCTCGTACGGTGAGCCTGATCGCTGGAGCAACGGCTCTATCCGGTGCACGCGTGTGAAGAGCAACGGGTACTACACTTACTGGTATGTCTGACTTGCAGAAGCCGCAGCAAAATCAGGCTAAAGCATCATAACGTGGCCTTGATTTCACTGCAGGCGAACGTATCGCGAGTGTGACGACAAGTACCTGCACAGTGTCAAGATCTACGAGTACGCGTAGCCTCAGCAAAAGCTTGATTTATCAAAAGTCACATGTACCACGCATCGTCTCTTGTTGTGTTGACGCTCTCTTAAGCAGCGAAAGCCCACGCAGCGACAGCGACAGCAACGGTCGCCACCAGCGCAATCCAATATATGGACTGACTGCTGGAAGAGGCTTCTTGCACCACAGTCGTATTATCCTGGTTGTCGGTTTCCTTGGCCAGGAGATGTCCGCCCCAAGTCTTCTTGTCCTTCTCCTTCTGGTCCATGAGGATCTTCGCCACCTCTTGCAACGCCTACACAGAGCGCTGTCAGATCCACTTCACGTTGGCTTTGCAGAAAGCCCAAAATCTAATACCTCGCGGATATTCCTGTCCGAAGGCTGTCTCTGCCCGGCCTTTCGGAGCTTCTCGCGCGCCTTTTCCACGTCTCCCAAGAGCAGATGCGCTTTGCCACCGCGATAGAGCGCCTTGGCATTGTCTTTGTCGATGGCCAGCGCCAAATCGGCGTTTTCCACGACCTTTTCAGGGCTCAGCTTGGACTCATGCAGATAGCAAGCCGCCAGGTTCAGGTACACAGGCAGTCGCACTTCGTTCACTGCCGCGCGGTGTTTGTCCAGGAACTGTTACAGCTTTGTCAGTCCAGGACCAGCGGGCACGCAGCCAGACGCCAGCTTGGCTTACCTCAAAATGCCACGTGCCTTCGTCGAAATCCACATGGTACAGCGCACGTTCGTACCACTCGACTGCGTGCGCGACGTTCTTGAGCTTGAATTGCGCGGAGCCTCGATCGCGACACATGGACGCGCGTTCTACACGCGTCTCAAAGATGTACGAGCGCTCCTAAACAGGAGTGATCCATTGTGAGAACCCTGTTGGTGAACTCAGCTGCCTCAGAGGAAGCGTACGCCTGTCATGAGCATGGTCTCGGTCTCATCTTCCTCCGGCTCGCTTTGCTTTGGGTCGCTCATGCTGGTCAAATGGATTCTCAAAGGTCTAGTGGCAACAACACGATCCGGAAGGTATAAAGTCTTGCAGGTCAACCCTGTGTCTGTCTGCTTGGATTACGCCAAAGATGAAGAAGCCGCAGCTTACGGAAGAGCTCAGCGCCGCTGCGACGGCCGCGCAGACGCTGCCAGACAGGTGCGCGTGTGTGCAATGAATGGATGTGCCAGGCTCTGGATATGCTGTGCTGTGTATCGCTGGGGACTAATGCGGCTGTGCGATAGACTGGCCAAGCTGAGACTCGTGGTCGGGCTTACGCACAAGGAAGTCTACGGTCGCACATTGTTGCTCGTCTGTACGTGATGATATCGATGCGATTGCAAGAGTCTGAGGTATTGAGATGATGTGTGTGCATGCTGTGGTGGCGCTAGACTTCGTTTACCTGCAGCTGGAGCTGTCTATGCAAGCATGCAAGGACCACGACGCCTTCCGCGGCCTCTACGAGCTCATGCCGCACTTTGCACGGGTAAGCAGATCGTCTGTCCTTTGCGTTCGCTACTGTAGAGAGAGATGATCTAACCACATTGAGTTGCCAGGCTGAACGAGTGGCGGAAGACCTCAAGTACTATCTTGGTGCCAACTGGCAGACCAAGTACAAGCCCACCACGGCCGTTGAAGCCTACGTCAGGTGCGCTGCTTTGTGTTGTACCGCCAAGCACAATGGATAGAGTTCTGATGTCTCTGTCCACATAGCCATCTCGCGAAGCTTGAGAAGCAGGTTTGATCACGTTGCGTCTGTTGGATCAGGCTTGAGCTAGAGCCATCGAGACTCACTGGATATGGTCGTGTAGAACCCGATGCTGCTGATCCCGCACTGTTATCAACAGTACATGGCCACGCTGGCAGGAGGCCGACTGTCCAAGAAACTGGTCAAGCGAAGCTTCTCTTTGAAGACCAGTGAGGGCGTCAACACTTACGAGTTCAGTGTCAAGAGCCGCATGGTACGAGATGACACCAATCGCATAACCAAGAAGTGGCTGACTTGGTCTTCTTAGGCGCTACGCAACTCGTTCAAGGATGCCATCAACGCCATCCCCATGGACGACAGCACCAGAGCGCAAGTGCTGGCCGAATGCACGCTAGCGACTCACATGAACAACGAGGTAAGAATGAATCATGCCTGGAACTGGAGTCACTGGAGTACCTTACTAGTACTTAATAAAACAGGTCGTTCGCAGTTTCGATGGCGCTATGCATCGTCTTTTCGTCTGGACTCTCAAGTGGCTCATGGTCGTTGGTCTCATGGCAGCGGTGCGTTGCCCTTTGTTCTTGTTCCGACGCCTGCAATGGACTAATACGTTCTTGATCGCAGACCTATGAGGTTCTCATCTCTGGCCGTCGACGCTAAACGCATTCATCGTACGACAATAGAATCCAAAAAACCATGTCTTCAAAATACCCAAAATGATAACAAAAAGCTTTTGAATCCATGAAAGAGTTTAATCCAAAGATTTGATAAACTTGCGTCTTTCTGCGTGCGCATTCTTTTATTCAATCGCGTGCTCTTTTATTCTCGCCCTATTCCGCTGGGGGCTTTTTGAGACTGGTGGAAATTCGCACAGCGACCAGCAACCAAAAGCAGCTCTCTCAGCCCCATGGTGCGTCTCTCTCTCTCTCTCTCTGCAAGGCTCTAGTCTGAAGCCTCGCGCCTCCGCGGCCGAGTGCGTGAGGCTATGGCGTCTGGCTATGTCGCTCTGTCCGCCATCGTACTCACTCGGATCTGCGTCTTGCTCTGTACAGGAAGGAGGCAACTTTTACCCGCCGCGCGAGGACCACATGCCGCCGATGCCCATGGGGCCGTACGGAGGCGATCCGTATCGCCATGGACCGCCGCCAATGTTCCATGATCAGGACCCGCGTGGAAGGTGCGATCTATGTCTCTCTATGGCTTCCTGCTTGCGTGTGTGTGGCTGACAAGTTGACTCTTGTCAGGTTCCGCAGTGACAGTCGAGACGGCGGCTTCCGAGGCGGTCGTGGCCGCAGTCGCAGCCGTAGCCCCGGTGGCGGCATGATGCACCGAGGACCGCCGCCTGTGCATCGCCCGATGGGTGATTGGGAACGCTACGATGAACCACGCAAAGAGCCGCGTCGCCCGCCGGCCGGCATCGAGCCCATGGACTCGTACAAGGTGTTCATGATGCGTCAGGACGAGAACTCGACGCCCGAGACGTACCAGCAACGGTACGAGGAGTACAAGAAGAAGTACACGCAGCGCCTCATGCGGTCGTTCTTCGAGGAACACAAGCGCGAGGAGTGGCTGCAGGAGCGGTACTCGCCCGCCATCCAGCACCGACTGGAGACCCAGAAGAAAGCTAAGAAGGTCACGGAAGCCAAGAACTTTGGCGAGCGTGTGCGCTCCGGCGCGGCCAAGATCTGTCTCGATGAGACGCCTGAGCCCACAAACGCCGACTATGAGAACGACCTGGAGCAGAGCGCTCGCATCCTGTACGTGCGTCGCATCCCATGCGCCTGCCCGCTGACGCTGTTGAGCGAGACAATCAAGAAAGCGGTACGATCGGTCTGGATGCCTGGTCTGTCTACTGTTGCTTGTTGCTGATATCCATTGTTATCTGGTTTGTATCAGGGCGGCACCTTCCAGCATCTCTATCTCTCGGACCCAGTCAAGAAGAGCGCGTTTGACTTTGACCGATCGGGCTACATCGTGTACGAGACGCCCGAGGCCGCCGCCGACGCGCTCTCCAAGGTCCACAACACGTTTGTGCAGGACGCCGACAACTTTGTGCCGTTCCGCCTCCAGGCATCGCAGCACCGCTCGCGCGCACCGCTCAAGACGCCGTCGTACTTGTCTGTCCCGGAGCGCCTTGCATTTGACTACGCGCAGGCTCTGAAGCTTGCGCAGGCGCTGGACAATGCACTGTTCAAGAAAGAAGCCGACCGCACGCGCTACGGCATCGACTCGCTCTTGGCCGATGTGGCTGCGACGTACGTGTCCGAGAAGCAGAAGCTGGACGTGATCGTGGTTTATCTCCGTCGAGTGCACCATTATATTTATTATGCAGGCGTGCAGTGCATTGATATGGGCGACATCATGCACGCTCACCCGGCGATCTTCTGCCGCCCGGAGGCCTCAATGCGCGATCTCGAGGAAGAAAAGGCGCGACAGGAAGCTGCTGCATCCGCCACGACGGACGAAGAGTCTGCCGAGTCCAAGTCTATCGGCGGCTGGGCGGCTGCGCTGGATGACAAAGTGCAGGCCTATTTGGCCGAGTTGGATCCGACCGTGCTCGCAGAGAAGGCAGAGAAGCAGCAGACGCTGGTCGACGAGATCGAAGCGCGTGAAGAAGCCGCGCTCGAGAGCACGTACGCCAACTACGGCGAGAAGGCCGGTGACGATGGCAAACACCGCTGCCGTCTTTGCACCAAGCTGTTCAAGGCCATGGACTTCGTGAAGAAGCACATCCGAAACAAGCACCCGGAGCTCGTGGTTGACAAGATCGCCGAAGTGGGCGAGAGCTACATGTGGGAACAGTACCGACTAGACAACAACCGTCCACTGCCATCGATCGAAACGACCAACACGCTGTCGAACCCGACACTTAGCAACGGCGGAGGTCGTGGAGGCCCGCCGTACCAGGGCCGGGGTCGCCCTGGAGGATACAATGACGGCCCACCCAACCGCGGTGGATACCACAGAGATGGACCTCCGGGAGGCTACCGAGGTCGCGATCGATCACGCGATGCTCCGCACCGTGGTCCATATAACGACCGTGAACGAGGCCCGCCGCGATCCCCGCCTCGCCAACGCTCACCGGACCGCGATCTGCCTGTGGATCCACGCCAGATCACGCGTTCCTACCAGGATCTGGACAATCTCAAGGACACCAAAGTGGAGCTGAGTTTCGATGCGCTTGACGGTCTTCCTCCTCCGAAGAAGAAGACCAAGCTGTGAGTGGGCTAGAGTGTACGCGATGGAGATCGGAGCGACAGGAGGCAGAAGCGTAGGAATACAAGCGTTTTGTTTACTTTGGAGTCCCAGTAGCTTTGTACAAAGCTCACAGTCGAACTACTCGTGGACTCAGAGACATTTCCAAACTGGCTAGTCTTCTTAGAAATGAGAACAACAAAAGAAGACTTCGAGGCATTTTCATATTGCAACTAGAACACTAAAGTCATCAAGATCCAGTCTTTCTGCAGGGACAGAGGACGACAAGAGAGACAAGAGTACACACGCGAATATCCTCTGGCTGTAGTGAATCTTAGAGGATGACCAATGCAGCACCAGCTCTTTAGCGACATCATTCAACGGCACATCTACTCCAAGGATTCAGTCAGCCAGCTTATACAGAAGCTCTCTTGGAAATATCGTTTGGTCATCAAACAATTTACGCGTTCTTGATCTTCATGCTGACTTCATCGGCCCACAAGTTTTGATCAACACGCCCATGTCTTGGTTCACACGAAATTTGATGGAGTGAGTCCTTCGCGAGCAAACGTGGCATGAGTTCGTCACCATTTCACTGAGAATACTTTACCACAAGTTTAAGGGACCAGAGAACTCCATTTAAGAGGCTCAGTACAAAAGGTAACGTGATCGAGATGCCATTCCATTACAGTAAATACAATCAGCTTGGATATTGGCTTTGAATGTCCTATTCACCCAAGATAAGTCACATTGCAGGCTTGATTCACGTTTGGCATTGTCTAAGTGCTGGTCCGTTGACCACATCACTTGCACGCTGCGAAGGCAGGATCTCTTCGAGGTGGATGTTCCATGCGAGCTCTCGAAGCAGCTTGTGAGCCGCAGTCTTGTCCATCACTTCGTTTAGCACCGTGAGTTTAAATTTGACAAATCCGCTTGGAGTTCGAGTCGCGGTCGAGATGGTGCTGTGTTCCCAGCTCTCGGCGGTCTGAGGCGCTTCTGGCGGCGGCTGCTCGAAGCATGAGAGGTTCATGGCCTCGCACAAGACCTTCGCTTGGATCTCGTTGGGGAGGACCATCCACTGCGCCAGCTCGTGCATTGCAAACTGATCTGCTTTGCCAAACGCCTTGTTGATCATGTGGACGGCGCTGGACCAGACGGACGGCATGTGCTTCATCATCAGCCGCTTCTCCAGCACGGAACAGAGCTTGAAGTGCGAGAAGAACTGGTGGATATCCTGCGTCTGTAGCGCTACGAACACGCGCCAGGCACGTTTGACTGGTGGCGATTGCAGGATCGTGGCAGGAACCTGCGGCAGCATCATGCTGGAGCGTCATCACATTGTCAGTCGGGGGGGGGGGGG
>JAADVW010000982.1:0-11273 GCA_023335875.1 Elongisporangium prolatum
CCCCCCCCCCCCCACATTTCCTTCCTGCCCACTCGGCTTCTTAGACTGCCAGCACACATGGCCAACCAGATAAGCTCAACCGACAAAGAACTCCTATTACAATGCGTCTCCGTCCTTCTTAGGCTTCCTGGCTTTCTCACTCACCAGGAACGCGCTTGGACAGGTCTTGGCCAGCGGGCACGCCCCGCACTTGGGCTTGGTCGCTGTGCAGACAGTCTGTCCAAAGCCCACGACGGCCAGTGAGAAACCGCTCCAGTACTCACGCGGCACCCATTGCTCCAGCTCCTTGCGCGTGTCTTCAGCCGTTCTGGACGGAGTTGGGACCCAGTGCAGCCGGTGGGCGAGTCGGTGGACGTGTGTGTCAACGATGAGGCCGTCAGCCTTGTCCCACGCCAGCAGCAGGATCACGCGCGCGATCTTGGGGCCGATGCCGGGCAGCGCCTCGAGCTCATCGAGCGACTGCGGGATGTCCCCGCGATGGCGCAGCCGATCGGCGATCTGCTTGATCTGTTGCGACTTACGACGGTGGAAGCCCACAGGCGTGAGTAGCGCGTCCAGTTGTACTTCGTCGGTCGCCTGGATAGTGTCAATGGACAGAAACGATGGTAGATTGCTGGCTTTCTCCGCAAGCTCTCGGCTGTGGCGATGCAGACGCTGCATAACCGCGTGCGTGATCTTGTCGTTCGTCTGCGAGCTCAAGAGCGCAGCCACGAGTAGCTGGAACCGCTCGAGACGCCCTCGCTCTTTTGGTGACGCGACGTCGCTCAGATCAGGCGCCACACATGCCTGCGTGCCGAACTCATCGATGGGCGTGACGCTCGTCGCTCGCGCATCGATGATCTGTTTTAGCAGCGCCAGACGCTTGTTCTCCAACGTCTCGCTCTTAATCTGCACATTCTCTTCCTGTTTCAGAGGAATCAGCGCGTCATCTTCTGATTCCACCTCCCGCTTGCGCTTCCTCTCGTCAGAAACTGCGGCAACGGGCGACCGATCGAGCTCCTGCTTGATGCGCTTGACGGACGGAGACTTGGTCAGTGCGAAGCGCGCGAAGGGATTGCTCATGGACTCAGCTCTATGGAAACGAACGGGTGGATGCAAAAGGGAGTTGGCTCCCGTCCTCGTTGGGACGGGTGGCAGACCGGGGAGCGGTAGTGTTTCATTGCTTTATTCCGCTCGCAACTCTCTGTGTATTGGCTGGGGCTGCTGCTTAGACCGCTCGCAACTCTCTGTGTATTGGCTGGGGCTGCTGCTTAGGCCGCTCGCTTAAGCACGCGGTCCACGTACGCGTGGTAGATCTGATCGAAGAACTGCGTGTCGTCTAATAGCGAGATGAGCGTCTGCTTGAGCTGCTCCTTAGAAATGGCGTTGCTGCTCAGCGGCTGGATGGCAGCGGGCACCAGCAGCTCTGCTGTCTGCTGCTGCTGCTTTCTCTGCTTCTTGTCCTGCTGTGGTTGCTCTGCTTGGGGCTGCGAGATCATGCCGAGGATCGCTTCGCCAGCGGCAATGCCGTCTGCCTTGGACATCGGCACTGTGCTGCCATTGGCTTCTTTCAAGAGACCTGGCGGCGGCGACTTGCCCTTGGGCGAGCGCTGCAGGATCATTGTGGGCGCAACGGCACCGGTAGCCGAGACATTGGAACCCGACTGGCGACGCGACGAAGAGCCATCCTCGCGCTTGTTGTTGCGCGATCGAGAGCGACTGCGTGCCTTCTGCTGCGGCTGCTGGGCCTGCGCTGGCTGCTGCTGCTGTGGTTGTGCTTGGACGTTTTGTTGCTGCTGCTGAGACGGCTGCGGCTTGGGCGGCTTCTGCTTGCTGCTCTTAGCGTTGCCATTCGGCTGCGCGACAGGTATCGTCTGTGGCTGTTCCTTCTGCGTCAGAATGAGTCTGTGTAGCACAGAGATACAACCGTCAGTTCCCAATGCCAAGCCACAATAGTCCAATTGCCCTTGGCGTACCCATTAAGCAGGTTCAGGATCTTTTCCCGGTCCTCTTCCGGGTAGAACCACACGCCGTAGATCGCATAGCCGCTCGCATACGACTGCATGGCCATCACGCATCGTCAGCATCCGCACCCGAGACATGTCCATAGCTCACGTACCGCATCAGGGCAGCGCAGGATCAGGAACGTGTCCACACTGTCCACCACCAGCGAATCTGTCACCGGGAGCGTCATGTTGGTCGTGCTCAATCGGTTGTTCACAAAGATCTGCGTGAACGGTGCCACGGATCTGCACCCGAGAAAGCCGCACCCGTCAGCTCAAGCGCACGCACTCCCCAGCGCAGAAAAACAGCCACGAGCCTCACCTGTTAACCACAAAGAGACATCCTTCCACGTCCTTGCGCTTCTACTCCAAGCCACAGCAAGCGCAATCAGCATCCATGCAGCCCAGCCAGGCGGCAAACGCTGTCCATTTGTCCGTACCCAGCTCTGCGTCTCCTCGTCAAACTCGTAGATCACGACATGTGTGGCCGTGTCCACAATTTCCTGGATCTTGCTGTCCTGGCGCTTGAGCACCGCTAGGTTCACGGCGTTGGACTGTTCGCGATCCACCTGCACGGCTGTGGCCATCGCTCTTGGCTTTCTCCCTCCAAAAAAAACACTGGATGGGTGTGGACCGCGCATATGTGCTTAACACGCTCCAATTGGCTGAAATCCAGATGCAAAGTCGCAAATGATTGGCAGAATTGCCAGCAGCTACGTATCTTTCTCCATGCATTTGACAAGCATCAAGAGGATGGGGGAATGGGTCTGAGTCTATTTGGCGTCTATTGCTCCAGCGCGAGGTTTTGCTGGAAGCTTCGTGCGATCTCACCGAAGACCTTGTGATAGTGAGATCGCGTGCGGATGGTTGTATGGTCGCCAGGCACTAGATCCACGTAGTTTGCCACTGGACCGCTTGGCTGTTTCGGGGCGGGAGCGCCGACGATTCGCTGCAGCGTCTCGCACGCTCCGTTGAGGTAGTAGTCGTCCTCGAAGCCACAAATGACATGCACCTTATTGCGGAGTTTGGTCGTGAGCAGCGACGAGTTGTTGGTCAGGAATTTGCAAATGTCATACTTGGCCCAGTGCTCCAGGACTGAGTGGTTAATGGCGCCGGTCATCTTGTCATAAAGCGGAATAGGGAGGCCGGTGGCTTGGTCACGCAGCCCAAACACGGAGCTCTGTAGTCCACGAAACACAGATCAGAGTCAGCTAGTGGATCCAACACGCACTACCAAACTATTCACTTACGAATGCATCCCATTGACCGCCGTTGCCGCGGCCGTAGACGCGCTCGACCAGGTTTTCATCACGGATCGTGCAAACAGTCTTGCCGTCACATCGGTTGCTCGGGTATGGCCGACCAGTCGTGTCCCAATACATATTGGCGGCCTCGTAAATATTAACGACCTGGAACTTGGAGAAGTCGACGGGATCTGGAGCCGTGCTCCATGTGCCACCGAAGAACTCTGGGAATTTCAGCAGGAGCCAGAGCGATGACCACCCGCCAGAGGAGTGGCCGTGCAGGAATCGACCATGAGCTGAGGAAACGATTGGAAGCTTGTTCTCAAGGAAAGGGACAAATTCCGTTACCAGAGCCGTCCCCCATGGACCGTTCACTGCTGAATCGGCAAACGATGTGTGGCCAAATCGAGCACGAGAGCCTAGAGTCACACGAATCATCGGGATTGGAGCTGCGTCCCCGGCCTTCCAATCATCGCCAATGTCGGACTCGAGAAATGCGTTGGCGCGCGCAACGTATGACTCAGTGCCTGTGAAGCCTTCGATGTAGTACACTGTTGGATACTTCTTGCTACTGGTCGAGTTGAAATCTTTTGGAAGCACCACCGCTGCCGAGATGAAGACGTCCTTGGAGTGGAATTTGCTCAGCAGATCGCTCTTCATGGAGATGTACTCGATCCACTGAGTTGCAGGAGGAACCACAGCCTCCGGGATTATCTACGAAAGTGACTTAGTACCTTTAATAGTACAACGCCTGCACGCAATTGTTACCTGATCGGCAATCACTTGGACAATGTTCTGTGCCCCGATGCGTTCAATGGAGACTGGAGTAGGCTTGCTAATGAAGTTGCCTGGGCGCGTGTTCGCATCCGGATCCGTAATGTCTGCGTTCAACAAGGCAAGGAGAAGGTAAACAACAGCGTTGTCCCTTCACAAGAACTGCAGTCCACAAGCGTACCACTGTTGACAAGCGCTTGAACGAAGAGCTCTGTGGTGAAACGAGTCAGGTCTGCTGGCACGAAGCCCAAGGCATCAGGCGCAGTAAAAGCAGCACTGTCGAACTCCACCACGCCGCCTGGTTGCAAGTCTTGCTGTGATATACCCACGTGAGCAACACATCCTTTCATGCAGACGACTCCACTGATGCAGGAGCCAACGTACCACGTCCTTCGCGAAGATCGGATTGAGCGCATCCAGCTCAAAGGCTTCGAAGCGAGGCTCAGAATCCCCACGAGGTGCGAAGAACAGGATCACACGGCCATCCACAATCGGTTTGCTGCCACCATATACCACACGGAAGAGGAAGCTGCACTCCCGCGATCCCTTCACATGATGAAGTCAGTCTCTGGTACTAATTAATCCAAGCTTACAAGACTCTAGCATACCTCCGGCTGCGAATAGTACTTGCGTTGCTTGGCGTGGCGCGTGAAGGCTGGGAAGACCTGCTCTAGCACTCGATTCATGGTCTGCAGTCTAATCCGGAAATGGCAGGGCGTAGAGCATGACGCATTCTCTGTCCGCTGCTGCATCAGCTCAGAAGCTCATCATGGCACCTGAATCTGCGTCTGATTGGTTCCCCACAAATGCTTGTGGCCAATGAGCGTCCGGCCACGTTTTGGTTTGCTGAACCCAATTCAGTGTTTCTCAGCGGTTCAGTCCACGGTTCAAGTTGAACCGTCTGATCGTCATTGAGTTTCGCATTTAGTCTGGGTCGACCATTATCCGGAGACCCACACCAAATAGAAATTGTCAGTGATCCCTGAGCAAAATCATGGTCTACGACGAAGGCAACATCTTCCGCAAGTTGATCGACGGCCAGATCCCGAGCTACAAGATCTTCGAGACAGAGCACGTGCTGGCCATACTGGACGCGTTCCCGGTCGTCCCGGGCCACGCGCTGCTGCTGCCCAAGGCCTCTGGCTACGCCACCATCACGGGTACGAGTGCGCCAATCCTGAGGTAACCAAGCGAACCTTAGCTAATACTGTTTGCCGTAGATATGCCTGCGGAGGAGGCCGCTGAACTTTTTAAGGAGCTGCCACGTCTGGCTAAGGCTGTCCAGCAGGTACAACAAAGAGCTGGCTAGCCACTGGCATGGAGATCGTGAGAATCATCATCGGTGTATTTGAACAGGCTACGGGCTGCGATGGCATCAACATTGTGCAGAACAACGGCCCTGCATCTGGCCAGGCCGTGTTCCACGTGCATGTGCACGTGATCCCGCGCTTCGAAGGGGACCAGCTGATCCAACTGCCGGCGGGCAAGAACATGGTGCAGGCTGAAGATGCGACGGCGATACTGACGAAGATCCAGGCTCAGCTGTAAGATCCGAGGACATATCGCAGGCAGCAATTGTGTCAGATTGAAGCGGCTATTATGTACAGGCATTCGGTTAGCAGGTGTGTAGCAAGAGGTTAGTTCATTGATGCTACTACTAATGGCAATGAGTGGCTTTACCATCGACAAAACGTTGTTCCATTGCTTGTGGGTAAGGCAATTAACATCGCGTGCCTGAGATGTCCTCATGGGCAAACTGTTCACTGTTTTCGCCAAGTGCAGGCAGAAGAGATCGCCATTGCGTGCTTCCACTGATCTATTTCGATCCGTCGATCAAAAAGATATATCCGGCCACATGACCGTAATCAGCCAAGAGAACTGTCTGCTGTGATTGGTCTTGTGGGAAGCTCGACTTGTCATTAAGCTCAATATAAACCTGAAACTCCTGGCCAATCGAGAAAAAGATACCACGGGGATTAAAATAGCTCCAGCTGAAACGATCTTCGTTCGGAGCAAAAGCGGAAGAAGCCTCCACTGGGAAATACGCCTTCAGATTGGCGAAGAGAAGAGAGGTAACCTTTTCTTTATGCCGCGGCTGGAGAATATTCTCTCCCCGCATACGTCTGTTGGGGCTGGCGGACGTCGCGTTTCCGATCGCAGTGATATCTCTGTCGAGTCGGAGGCCCATTACCGGTCCTTGGAGAATGGCGAAGCTTCGGTTCAAGTAGGCAGACCACAAAGCCCTGTGGTTCGCATTCGCTCGGCGCACTCTATTATATCGACCGCTTCTGGAGTGGAAACGACCGGATCGACTGTTGGAACGATAATGCAGGAAATGGATGCTCGAGTAGTGTACTTGAATGACCCCTCAAAGAACATGGGCTTTTGCGACAACAAGGTGGTCACCGCGAAGTACACGAAGCTCAACTTCATTCCACGGTTTTTCTACGGCCGCCTCTCACAGGTAAGATGCATTGTGGAGTCACGTCTGCATCTTTTTGACAAGCTAATCATTCGCTCTTTCACCAGGTTGCGAATTTCTATTTCCTCTTGGTTGGTGCTGGGCAGCTCATTTCTGCTATTTCATCGACGGCAGGAGTTCCGTACCAGTGGATTGTGCTTGCGATCGTGCTTTCAGTGGATGCGGTTTTTGCTGCAATTGAAGATAACGCGCGACACATTGCTGACATCAAGATGAATGCCCGTGTAACACAAGTGTTTGATCCAACAGACCCGACTGGTTTCCGCGAGGTCGAATGGCGCGATATCAAGGTAGGAAACTTTGTCAAAGTTTGCAACTACGAAGCAGTGCCGGCAGACATTCTGTTGCTGGCTGTTTCTGAGCCCAATCCTGAACTACCAGTTGGTATCTGCTTTGTGGAAACTAAGTCGCTTGATGGAGAAACAAATCTGAAAGTTCGTCAAGCGCTCAATTGCACATACTCTCAACTAAATGACCCTCAATCGCTTGGCAACTTGCCTGGCCGCGTGATTTGTGAGAAGCCAAATCATGACGTGAATCAGTTTTCTGGCCGATATGAACCGGTTCAAGGGCATACTATTCCATTGGACCTCAAAAATATTGCGCTTCGTGGCTCCGTAATCCGAAACACGCCTCACGTGTTCGCGCTAGTTCTTAATACCGGATCGGATACGAAGATCATGCAATCTGCCTCTGAAACTCCGTCAAAACAAAGCAAGATTTTGCAGATTGTGAATCGAGGGATCGGCATTCTAATGGCGATTTTGGTTGTGCTCTGTGTGTTTGGCGCGGTGCTGTGCTCAGGCTGGATCTCACAAAATTACCATCGTATGATATATCTGCTACTGGATGATCCCAGTGGAATAGCTCCGTTCCGAAATGACATTGGTGGATTTTTTATCTATTTAGGCTATTACTGGATTCTGATCGCATCATTTGTTCCCATCACACTTTACGTGACTATTGCCATCGTGAAAAGTTATCAAACATTCTTTCTCAACAGAGATATTCTGATGTACGATGAGGTGACAGACACACCGGCGCTAGTGCGTAATGCTGATCTGAATGATGATCTTGGACAAGTTACTCATATTTTTAGCGACAAAACTGGTACGTTGACAGCGAATGAAATGGATTTTCGTAAGATGAGTGTTCATGGGATCTCGTATGGTCGAGGTACGACTGAAATTGGTCGTGTTGCGCAGCAACGTCTTGGCAAGGATCTTTCGGCGAGCGACATTCTCGCTGATAATACGCAGCTAGAAACGAAGACAGAAAATGTTCATTTCATTGATCCAGCAGGCGAGTTCGATCGCGATCGAAATCCTCAAGTAAATCCAGTTCAAGCAGCATGGATTGATGCTTTCTTTGTCCATCTGGCTGTGTGTCATTCGGTCGTTCTCGAGCTTGGGCAAGGGGGTCCTGGCGAGACAACGTTTTCTGCCTCATCTCCGGATGAACTTGCGTTGGTCTCCGGTGCCAACTTCTTCGGATATTCTTTCAAAGCACGCAACAACGGGTCAGTTGTGATCCGAACGCCACATCAACACGAAGACATCGTATACGAACTCCTCGAGATGATTGATTTCACAAGTACTCGCAAGCGCATGTCCGTGATCGTACGATCTCCTGACGGAAAGATTCTACTTCTTATGAAAGGCGCGGATGCTGTCATTTTCCCGCGATTGCATCCAACGAATTGTGATCCGAATATTGTGTCGATAACAATGCAACATTTGGAGCGCTATGCCAATGAAGGCTTACGAACACTCGTGATTGCGCAGCGTGAAATCCCGGAAGATGTGTTTATGTCGTGGTCGGCTGAATACAAAAACGCGCTATCAGATCTTCAGCAAGTGCAATTGCAAAAAAACGGTGAGCCTAACCGCATTGAACAACTAGAGGAAGCTATTGAAACTGGACTAGAGATCCTAGGTGCAACGGCTATTGAGGATCGTCTGCAAGATAATGTCACCTCGACTATTGCCGATCTTGCTCGTGCGGGTATTAAGATCTGGGTACTTACTGGAGACAAAGAAGAAACTGCAATCAACATTGGCTTTGCTTGCCAACTGCTAAACAATGATATGGATCGACTTGTGATTAATACGGATGCATTTCCAACTGCCTCATCGCTGTTTGATCTATTGTATAAGCGGTGCAAAGATTTCAGACGCGCTCAAAAGGAAGGCCGAGAAAGCTTGAATGCGCGCACTCAATCCATCGTCATTGATGGACGTAGCCTCGCCATGGTGTTCAGCCACCACTTTCTGGCAGATTTATTTCTCGAGACCTCTCAACAATGTGCAGCAGTAATTTGCTGCCGCGTATCTCCGAAACAAAAGGCACAAGTAGTTCGGATGTATAAGACTAATGTTCAAGGTTGCCGCTCCCTCGCTATTGGAGATGGAGCTAATGATGTCGGTATGATCCAGGAAGCTCATATTGGCATTGGCATTTCAGGACACGAAGGCATGCAGGCTGTGAATGCAAGTGACTTTGCAATCGCGCAATTTCGATTTCTTAAAAGGCTATTGTTAGTACACGGTCACTGGAATTATCGACGAATGGCAAAGCTTGCATTGTACGTTGTGTACAAGAATATCATTCTCTATACTGCGGAGTACGTATTGGGTTTACTCAGCGGAGGCTCTGGTACGCTCTATTACAACAACATGTGGATCAACGGCTACAACGTGTTTTGGTCTTCTCTGCCTATCGGTATAGTCGGTGTCATGGAGCAAGAATGCCCAGCACCAATTGCTGAACGATTCCCTGGATTGTACTATGCTGGCGCCCAAGGCGAGCAATTCAGCCTCCGCATTTTTGCGCAATGGATCTTGGAGGGCCTATATGAAGGCGCGGTATGTGCGCTAGTCCCGGCCTATCTTGTTGGGTATGTAGATTTGAATGGCCGTGGCTACTCACGTGATGTCGTTGGTGGCATCTCGTATTGCGCTATGATTATAGTTGGCTGGGTCAAGCTCGCGCTTAATATCGTCTCATGGAATTACGTGACAGCGTTCGGCTTCGCGTTCTCGTTCATCTTCTGGTTCATTTCAGCTTACATCATATCGGTCGGCTTTCCTACGTCTGTAAGTGACGACGCATTCCCGTATTTGTTCACACTGCCAGACTTTTACATGGCTGTGTATCTTTCGCTTCTCCTATGCCTTGGACGTGATTTTCTATTTAAGGCTTACAAACGGGAAATGCAACCGGAGTACTATCATATTCTCCAAGAAGTGCATCAATTCAAAATGTCACCAGATCGTGCCCAATGGACGCCACCGGAATTGCAATACAAGTTCTTTGAGGCGGATCTGAGCATGGAGAAACCCCTATTCGAGCAGATGCTTGACAAGTCGATGAAAAATGTTCTTCCTTTGGCTGAGCGAGACCGTGCATATACAGGCTTCGCATTTTCAACTCAAGCAGTCGAAGATCGGTTTCTCAATCCATTGCGCGAACTTGTGCTGCCCATGACCCAGGCTGTGCAGAAACTGGGAGGCGTTCTTCATGGACGCGACGGAGCGCCTGTGAAGTCATTCGAGGAGAAAATCAAGGAGCTGCCCATGGAGGAGCAAGTTGTGTACGAAATTCAACGCTACCAAGTTTTCAGTGGCTGGGGCTCGCTTCTCCCTGGCCATCTGTTTATTTCAGATCCGCCAAAATTCACGAATGCAGAGATGAATGACGGCGCATGGCAGTTCGATCTCTCAGAATGGATGATTGACAATCGTTTCGGTGGAGCTGATCAGTGGCAGTACGCGACCAAGTTCAAAGACTTTCTGCGCGATCAGCAGACCCAGCAACTGCCTCTCACTGAGCGTCGTCGCCTCCGTAAGAAATTGCAGAAGCTCGTGGGGCGCTCTGTTCGCCGACGGCGATGGGTCCGAAAGGAGAAGATCTTGGCTGAAATGGCCGATATGGAATAACTTGGCATCGTTCGCGATACATACTTTTACTTAATGCCTGTTACATACAATCTCTAGCTGCCATAATTAAGGCCTTGGGTACACGCTTGGCTGTGACAACCTGCATGCTTCCCTTGCCGACTCCACTAAAGGATGCCAAAGAAATGTTCACAGCTTTGCTATTCCTGTACTTCCACAATGAAAAAGAACGAAATCTCGATACCGGTATTAGCGTCACAAGTGATACGACTTGCTCAATTGTGTATAATTAATTTTACGCCTCAAGTTTGTCTTGCGTGTCGCAAAGTCTCGGAGCTTGTCTGCTTGGACTTGAGCCTGCGCTTTGAGTTACCCAGGATCCCAAGAAAATTCTCAATCGAGCCAATCATAGAAATCTGTCTCATTGAGGCTGCCATGGGACGCCGCCACCTATCTATACACCGCTTGCGTTAAAAGTTTGAACAGCTGTGCGCCAACCGACAGGCTGCTTGGTCGCATCTCTTTTTCCTTTCGCTACGACATCTTGTCATTGCGCATTTGGACCGTGTCCTGACAACAGGCCACTCTGAGCTCGACATGGTTTTCTTTCGTACAAGCGGCACGAGATCTCTTGTCTGGCTAGCAGCGCTGTGTGTCTTGACGCTAAGTTCACTGCAACATGATCTTGTACAAGCGGCTAAAACAGTTCCCGACGCTGTTGCTTGCCAGTTAGCGATTGCCGAATCGACAACCCCGTCAAGTTCAGCGGGACCAGTTCAATCAGCAGATTCTGCAGCTTCAGATACGATGGCACCGACTGACACGACAAGTTCAGCGCCTGACGCAGCAAGTCCTTCTCAAGCATCTACGGGCTCCGGTACTTCTGGAGTGTCAG
>JAADVW010000983.1:0-11268 GCA_023335875.1 Elongisporangium prolatum
ATGCATATGCTTGACAACCTTCTACGTGAAATTGGCCCAGTATGGAGCTGTACAAATAATGATTACTTCGAAGTAGAACTTAAGTTTGCCAAACGAGGTGCTCTTTAATGTAGGTCTTTAATACAGATCCTGCAACATTACCAGAAAATTAAAGTGAGCTAGTCTCCCTCTCGTGATCCGGGAAAGTCGTCTTTCCGGTCGAAGGGTCACAAAAGTGAAACCCCTCCCGGAAACCTTCCATTTCCTCAGACAGTTGGGGCGAAATACATGAATATTACTCTTAGAAGGACGAGGGGTCGCGGAACCCAAAATCAGCACCGATACTGCTCGCCCTTCCAGAGTCTTGAATACTTTACAGCATTCGTATTGGTACAACACGACAAGGTTATGGGTACATCAAGCAAGAAAGTCCTGCTGAGCTATCAGCCGTCAGAACTGGATACTGCTCGAACGTATTCAACAGCAATCTTCGCATCAGTTTTATGAAGTGTCGATCTGCACCCGTGTTCAAGAGCTTCGTAGCTCCTCCAATTCGAATCGAGTGTGTTGAAAAGAACGCTGGATCGGGTCCGGCATCTGCTGCCGCTCGCTTTATAATAGTTGCCACTTCCTTCGATTGTATCCCAATAGCTTGTCCAGTTGACAATCCTGGCTGCTGGGCTACAGTTCCGAAAAGTTTGGCACCCTTGTAAATACAGGGAGCCGCCTTCAATGGGCAGATAATGGTATCCCCTGATTTATGTTGATACCGTATCTCTTCTCGTCCAAATCGATTATTCTTTGCTCCGTGCAAGCGGACACCGACGGTTCTTTCCTTGCGCGGACGTACGCGTTCATCTTCATTGCGAAGGAACATGATATCACCCAAATGTAAGATGTAGCTGTGGCGCTTCCAGCCAATATGGAGATACTCCGAGCGACGAAATAAGAACAAATAGGCAAGTAGAAGCCCACCCCACAAAAGCTAACTCCGAGGTCGAGACATGTCCAGTGATCTGTAATTGCATGAAGTAGAGGAACGGTCAGCGGCTGCTGCTTGATTACGGGATCGGTAAACTGCAGAATTCCACGGAATAAGATTGCATGACTCGCTGAGACGCCAGGGTTATAGCCGAGCGAATTCCGGTGAAACCAGCGCACCGCACACAATATTGAGCAAATAGTAGAATACGTATTTCCTTTTCCACGCTTGTTCATTCCAAATCGCCACAGAAATACAGCAAAGGCACCAAATTGAGATGAGTTGTGGCGTGCAGCGTTCTCTGATAACCATGGGACCAAGTTCATATACTGGCACCAAGAAGACCACAGTGCCCAGTGCCGATTGTAGTGAGCTCGCGACGTTGCAGCTAAAGCCCCTGCTCGCAACATTGCTCCCAAAGCCTGTAAAGATTCCTGCAGTCGATTCGCACCGGGACATGAGACCACGAATGCGACAAGTTAGCAAACAGACCAGTATAGTGACTGGATTGCCACATTCGGCTGCCTGCATCTACCATAATATTTGTTTCTCCAGGAATATGTGCTGCTGGGAAATAGAAGTTGTGCTGAACTTCGAAGAACGCAAGTAGACGCAGGAGCAATTGACCGAATGGGTTTCGGCTGGAGCGCTTGTTTGTCCATGCTACTGCAGACATGTGATCGATCCAAAATCAAACATGATAAAGTCTGCGCTTATCGTGACTTTCCCACAGCGTGCACCACACTATCGAAGCAAAAACCGTACTCATGAGCTCCCGGACATTAATTCCAAAGTCACCTCCAGTCTGGCTATTTGCTTGAGTAATCCATTCCCGCTTAGAGCATTGAATCCGACTTCTACATATTGACGCTTTGCTGGAAACAAAGCACAAAGACCGATGTGACTGGCATCCATCAGCACATGGAATTCAGGTGCGGGTGTCGACAAAACGTTGGAGCGGAACGGAAATTGAGCCGAGACTGACGAAGGACTAACAAAAACCACTTCAAATAATTCCTTGCACCCTGAGTAACCTGCACATGGAGCAGTCGTCCACAAGATCGTTGGAGGGTGGCCAGCCGTTGAAAGAAAGATGCCGCAGACTTAACACATGTAACCACGTGGCGAAGGCTTCTAAGCAGCTTGTTGATGTTTTAGTGATCGTCGTTCGTGTCAATACGGACATGATGCGTGATCAGGCTTTCTCAATTTTTGTTTGGGGCATTGACAATGTGAGCTGCTCAAGGTTCCAGATGAGACCAAGAGCTTTTCCTTCTGAAACCCACGCCGTGAATTTCTCGTTGTTGCATGCTTGAGGACCAAGTACAGTGATCACGGCCCGACGTAAAGATGCTGACGCTTCAAATAATCTTAAACCAATATAGGGTTCAACACAAATGTGATCGTCCCACCACGTCTTACCATCAAAGAGCTGAGAAGTTGACGACGGCTGATTGAGCAAAGTCGGACTCGTGTGCTTATGAATGAACGTACTTGCTGCTCCAGCAACCCAATAATTCGCTGGAGATGAGACCAGCCAAACGGGCATGCAAGATCTATAATGAGGATGCGAAGTTCAGGAATCATACCCGCAAAGCGGCCAACGTGATCTTTGTGAATGGGTATATTGCGAAAAGCTCCATTCACGTCACCTGTGGACATTCGTTGCTTTCCTGGATGTTGTGTAGCAACATCAATAATTCTTGCTGCAATGGCTCGTGCGCCATCATATCCCACTTCCACATTAAGATTGTCAATGGTGTGGCCATTCACAGATTCTCCTGCTGGGTAGGAGAGACCATGAATCATGCGTGTATCCACGGATAAATCAACGTCACCTTCTGTGACGGCTCCAAAGGGACTGCATGTAATTCTTCGAGCTGAGACCATAAGTTCGCATCTAAAACCAAATAGCGGCCGTCATCTTGACCTCTACGGATACTTTTTATCAGCGTATTCAATGCGCAATTGGCCGATTCATGATTCTTTGGGGGCTTATCCTGATTGGTGAATGGTTTTGACCAAGCTGGGCAAATTCCATGAGCCACATTTTGAGCCCATTGATTCTTGTACGGGAATAAATTCCAATACGGAAGATAGTCATGAACACACAGAGCTTTGTTCGAGCGTGTCCGTACTCGTTTCTCCTCGAACCAAGCGAACGAATGAAATAGAGCCGTTTTTGGCCGACGCAAGAATTCGCTGTATGTGCGCTGCTTGTCCCGATTAATTTGATGCGAGACCATACCACTTTCCATAATCACCTTTGCGGAGTGAGACGGTGGCTCGAGTTGGCAACCTAGCAAAGCACGTTTGAGTACTAAATCGGCCAGCTTTTGGTGTTGCATCAGCAACTGTGCCCGCTGGGTTATCCACACTCTGAATCGTTGCCGCTGGAAGTTGGTATAACCAAATCGATCACTAGCTGGGCGACTAACCGCTTCTCTGGGGGATACGCAAGCACCATAAATTGTGCTCGTGATCAGCTGTTGTAGAGCTGTTTGATATCACATTTTGACTTGCACGCCCGAGGCCCATTCCAGCCAAGGCCGTATTAACTGGCTCCGACGAAGCAAACGTTACCCTGCTATGATACTGCTGGTGTTACCCTGCTATGATACTGCTGGTGTTCTTCGGACACGCCGCTGTGCTCTTGCGCGGATGCACTTAAGTTCCTGCTGCCTTCGGACAGAGCGGTTTATCCTTTTCCGGTGAAATAGCTATGGTTTTGCTCAGTCGCGCTCAAGCCTACACTACCTTCGGATTCGTGACTATTCATTTGTCCGGTGGTACGATCACAGGCTCGCGTGCATGAAGAGCGCAATATGACGCCTTCGCCCAGCCTGAAAGGCCGCTCGGCGGTGACCAGCTTAGTGTTGGTGGGTCTACCCGATCGGCTAGAAGAGCAACCAGGCGAATTGCACCCCAGTTGAGATGATGCCAACAGTACTTCACTTTCTAATCGTTGGTGCTGCACAGCTGAGTTATCGCTTGACATCGGGCTATGTAACGACGTTGGCGCCGTCTCATTCGAATTATGAGCCTCGCCTAGTGCTGAAGGCAAGGATACAAATGAAGTTGGGTTTGGATTGAAACGAAGTGATTTTCCACCGGTCTGATCACGGTCTTGAAACGCATGGCGATTTAGCGTCGCCCGGAAAGATGATGGCCAGCAATCTCCCCACGGCTTCTTCACAATCAGAGCTTAAGCGTTCACAATGCTTCTCGATAAAAGACTTGACTAGAGGCACTAAAGATTCTGAACGGAAATGACCGCAATTTGGTGCAAAACATTATCCATTCTTGCCACGACAACCATGCTTTGAGATAAACTCCCTGCACACAGCTTTATCGTCTTGAACTGGAAGAGTTCGTAAAACCGCCGTTGGGATCGCTGTGCGATGCTGACGACATGATGAAAAATTTCCGCTTCGCTCTGTAGGTGTGTCTGAACTTCGAGGTGCCTGGAGTAGCTGAGCCAGACATTGATCTGTAATCATTTGCTTGAGAGCTACAAATGATGGATGACCCGAACAGAAGTGATCGCAGACCGACGAGGCAGCAAAAGGATCGCCTTTTGCTAGCCTTGAGCGAAATATCTAGAACCATTCACTGATCCAAAATACGATAGAAGCCAAACCCGCTTGGTCTGTGAAATGACCGCTGTCTTGTTGTTGGAGGATCAGAAAAGCACGCGCTGATGCAACCAAAGCGCTCACGATTGGCTTGTACAATTCTTTAACGACTATGGCCAAACTATCCAGCGTGTCAATAACAACTGAGAAACAGGTTGAACTGGAAGCTTTTGGCATACTATTCTTCTTTGAAAAGTCAGTGAGGTCGTAACGATCAGCATTCTTCATTCTGTCGGATGCTTTTTGCCGAAGAAAGTACATAATTGATAACCCGCGATTGCCGAATCCCCATCCAAACAAACCACGCAAAATAGCCGGATGTGGCAGAAAAGAACACAGCTCATACTCGCATTGCAAAGTCTCCAATGCGAGCTGATGATCCATCTCAGAGTACCTACCTTCCACGATCTGAGCATGAGCCGACCAAGAAATACCTCCGGGATTGAACTGACCAGGAACTTTTGTAGCAACATGGAACGAAGCCCGCCTAGCAACTGAATGAGTAGCCAGCGAGCGCTGAGAATTCAAATAATCGTCAATCTCGCTACTGGTTGGAGCTTAAGTCGAAATTCTTCGCTGTCGAACGTGGCGAAATTCACCCGACGTGTTCGTATCCTCTGGAACAGAACGTTTACGTACAAGAGCACCTATAACTGTAGAGTAGGTACTTTCACGATCCGCCGGCCCATCAGAAAGATCGTCTGTACTGTCGTCTTCAAAATCACTCAGCTGGTCCGTCATCAGATTGGTTGGCTGTAGTTTTGATCGGGATTTAGATGGTTTGGATCTTCCCACGGTGCGACAAGACCTTCCAAACCAACGACATCATTCGGTTGCATTCACTATGTCTGCTATCTATGCGTTCCTCAAGCCAATTGTCCTAGCGACAACGGGGTATGCGTACGGTTCAATCTCTTCGCCTTCGGGAAAGAGAGATAGCGTGCAAGTGACCAGGCTCGCTAGCGGTCGCTGGGCAGATATGGACGCCTACGGGGCGATATGCCCTCGAGAGGGTGTACTTGCAAGGGAGGTAAGCGACGCTGAGGCTCTCAGTGGGATTGGTACATATGTAGGGAGTTGCATTTGTATCGCTTGTCTTCGTCACGGAATCCCAAGGGCGTAGGACTACGGAGTTGTGGCTGGAACGAGTCCAAGGAGACCGGTGATCTCCACGTCACGTTTCAGAGTACCACAGAACAATCCGTTTCGATGAAGCTACGATGCAGGATCTTGCGGTCGAGACGTACGCTCTCCGTCCCTGCCAAGGCCGCCCGGTCAGCGATGTCATGCTACCGGAAATGCGCAGTCCACACGAAAAGGTGTTGTCCAGATTTCATGGCTCAGGAGAGAGCACTGACGTGCCGGTTCATAACTCATCTGATTTCGCGCAGACCTTACGTTTGGTCCATGTCGACGAAGAAAAGGCTGTACCCCTCTATGATGTTGGCTCTGGCAAGATCAGCCACGTGTCTGTGCGCTACATATTGGATTACGTGTTTTATCAAGATGGCGGGCCGTCCGCCCTTCGTGGTATTGAGTTTGGCGATTCAATATTCGATGAGCCAAGCCGCACGGATTCACGGTCAACGTCACATGGACGGCGGGGTCGTCCATCTAAAGGCTTCGTGGGCAATCCGAGTACCCAGGTGACGCTCATAGTGACTCTGAAGAAGATAGTGAAGACGAGGAGCCAACTATCGGTACTGGGTATGCTCTCATACGATCGCCTTACCAGCTACCAGCCAACAGAACAAACGACGTGACCTCGACTCGGACAGCCAACAGAGAGACGACCATGGAAATGTGCGGCAGCGCGGGGTTTATTCCGTGACAATCGTGTAAGTACTGAGATCGACTCTAATCTTGACTCACACCGCGCTGGCACGTGGAGCCCTGTACAAGCTGAAGCCCGGCTAATCATGGAAGGGTCCAGCCAATTCAGACCAGGAATCTTGCACTCGGCGGTGCACCGATCAATAGTTCGAGGTAAGTACGCTCCTTTGGATCCTCAGGTTGTACTTGAGTCACTTCAGTGCGAGCCGGAATTGTGCTCATTCTTGCCACATCCGGCGATTCTGCGCGGTTTATTTGGCTGGGATTTTGGATGCCGTGGTTTATCTATCATGCACTTTACCCACCAATCAATAGTGGATCGTATGCACAACGCTACTCACTACGATCTGTCAGACTTTTCCAAGAACACGTTGCCCAAGATCACAGGGCCAGCAAGCTTTTCGGCCATTATTGACGCCCTGGACAGTTTGGCTACTGTTGTGAAAGCACTTTACAAGCCCGTGGTAAGCGAACTTATTGCTACGGCGCGGTCGTTCCTGTTGTCGCAGCAACAACAGAGTTATCAATTTGTGGATCGGATTGCTCTCGATGCATTCGTATTTTGGATAAATGAGCGCTTCGAAACATTTCGGTCATGGCTCGCAAGAGGAAATATCATCCAAGCTTCACGAGGTGCACATTCAGTTTTCCGCCGCCCACCCTTCATTCGGCAGCCTCAGACAAAATGATCACCGACCGCCACTTGGCTCAGCTGATTAATGCTGCCCGTCCGACGGACGATCGCAGCAGAGCACCATCACGGCGCCAGCACCGCGCCGAAATTCCAGCAGCCGTCCTGAATGCCTTGCCAACGCAGAATGACAAATCGGTCTGTATGAAGTTTATTTCAAAGCAAGGGTGCCGTGGAAAGAATGGTAGCTGCTTCGCTCCGAACCGCAGTCATTTCTGTCCGGACTCGTTGCCACAAATTGTAAAAGCATATATTGACAAGCACTACGGCGGATTGAGCACTGAGAGCGCGGGTATTTGAAGGCACCCTGGAGATGGTTTGAGCCAGCGTTTCTCCAGTCGGCAGACTACGTCTCGCAGTCCAGACTTCCCTGGTCATGGTGCAGAGATCCCGAGAAGCTCATCGACACGAATGTTGGATGAGGATAGTCGCTCTCATCGGGCACAATAAACCCGCACTATAATTCGTGGGCAGAACGTCGTTTGTGCACCACGCAAGAAGAAATTATCGGCGGAAGATCACGTCTTCAGTCGCCACGCAAGCGGCATTAATTGGACTTCGTCTCAGAATGGTACTACTCAGATCCGCGGCCTCGCCCAAGCTGCTGAGGGAATAACCAATATCATCGTCGACAAGTACGGCAAAGAGAACCCAACAGCATGTGCTCATACGTATGACTGTGGTAGTAACACCGGAGAACCCATACACTCCGAGGGCAGTGAGCGGATTCGCGCATTCGAGTGCAACCGCAGCTGTATCACCGATGATGCCGTCGGCATTATCGAAGGCCGCAGCACAACCCTGGCCGAGTCTGGTTCGATCACTAACGGTATGTTGTCGTCATACCGGTCGTGCAAAGCATCTCGATCAAAACACCCTCCAACTGATCATTGGGATCAACGAGCCCGGCCGGCAGCTGATTCGGTGAGAATCCCCGGTCAAGCGTTCAACTTCCATGATCTCGACTCATTCACGAGGAACCAGCAAGATAAATTCAAGTCTATGCTGAAGACAAGAACCAAGCTGCTGGTGGCGCATCAGCGTCTCATCAAGCTCACGATTCAGCGGGCATTCGCAACTGTACACCTACAATTCCCACAAAAGGGTCCAGCCAGTGTGGTGATAGACGGAATGGTGCGTCATCTGATCGATCGAAATAAGCAGCACATCTACAGCGAGTTCCTACGACGCACAAGATGGATCTACCAACGTTTGTTCCCCTGCTACGAGGAGAGTCCGATTCTGATCCACGACCGAACAAAGCATCACGCACTCCCTCACATTTATGATTTTGGAATGAATTTGCGTACCGCCGGCAGTGGGCAGAGATCGTCGAACATGGTGTTCGTCCAATGTGGTTGAAGCCTTTTACGCGTTAACGATCTCCTCCCAAGAACCACGAGTCAGTGGACCAGGCACTAAATATCTTGATTAAAAGTATTCGCAAGGGCCAAAACGACGGTCGCTACTTGGTGCTTGACGTGGATTTGCTTCAAGAACTTGATGGAATTACATGCAGCATGCAGCCCATTTGGGGCCGCAAGGGAGGGTGATGAGGATATATCTGTCGATGCCCGCATGATTCACTACTTGTCCTACCCTTCTGGAGAATCGGTCAATGATAACTCAGCTGAAGTGGACGTACAGGTATTTTATGATGGCGCAAAGGTGATCGCCTCGCGGATTCTCGACGTGGCTACTAGGCATCCAAGATTACAGAGAATGATGACTGGAGACTTAAATGGAGTGTTCCGCAATATTCCGATCCACGCTGACCACGTCGGTCGATTTGCTGGGGTCATTTGTGACCTCGGTATTCTCGACATTGACTTCGCGTACCCTTTCGGCTGGTCTAAATCACCGGCCAGTTATTGGGTTGCTGGTGCAGCCATTAAGTTTATACACGCACGATCGAGGCCCAGTTGGCCATCTCGGCAACCGTCCAGTTCGGATCCTTTTGATAGCAGAAGTCTTTGGCATGTGCTACATGCGTACGATCGGCTACTCCTTTCTTCTAGCAGTTGGCATCTCTTCAGCGTTCTGCCCATCTTTTTAATCAGTGTTCTCTCTCTCAGGAAGCAAAAGACTATATGAAATGGTTCCTGCTGATACTACGGGCAGCCCGACTAAATGCAATACCTCTACAACGATTCGTCGAGGTGCGCCCACCGGATTTTCACGTGATCGTGGACGCGAGTGATTTTGGTCTTTGTGCCTTATTTCCAGCCAAAAGTTAGTATGTGCAAGTTCAATTTACTAAGGAAGAGCTCAACTGGATAGCCCAAGCTAAAGTTTTCCCGGGTGGAGATTTTGGGATCAATGTACTGGGGCTGATGAACACAGTCTTTGCTTCGATTGCTTGGTGTGACCAATGGACAAGTCACGGTCAACACATCGTCAATCATGTCAAATTTTAGATTGATAATACTGCTGCAGTCGCTTGGACAAACAAACAAGCCAGTCGGAATCCATTTCGTCAATTATTGTTGCGTATCCTCGGACTTTGGGAGGCACGATATAATTATTATGCATCAGTGGCGCATATACCTGGAAATTTGAATACGATGGCTGACGCAGGAAGTCGGATGTGGCAGTCAAGATACTACTCAGATCTGCTAATTTGTCCTGTTCGTGGTCCCAGGTTCAGATCTCAGCCGACTCCAGGAGCTTTGGGAGCGATGTTGCAAGCAGGAGCTTTAGCCCCAACTCGCGTGCACTAGTACTACAAGCGACATTGGGATCAGTGGTGCTCATACTGTCGCCTAATTTAGTACGAACCATGGCTATCGCAGCATCACAGTCGACACAACTCATCACAGTTGGGACCATTTGCCGTTTATCTGTGGCGGTGCAGAATGAATAAGCAAGGACATATTCAACGATATGCTCCAAACTATGTGCTGTGCGTTGGTTTCACAAGAACTCAATCGGCTACGATCCGGGCGTCACTACCAGTCATGCCATTCTACTACGCGGTATTCGTCGTTTCACAGACACTGTAACCAAGCAAAAAAACATCTGTCAGTCCCACTGCTTCACTCGATCTATCGATTAATTGATCTTACTCGCCCTCGTCACCAACTTCTCTAGGGCGGGCTGTTACTTGCTTACTTCTTTCTGCTTCGACGCTCGGAGTACCTGTATATTGGATCAAAGCGACACGATTATATTCTGTAGATCGGTGATATTATATTCTTACGACAAGAAGGCATAGTGGTGAGGCCGAGAAAGGCAAGGCTTGTGGCGATCCGCCTTCGCGGCGCCAAAAACAACCAGTACGGTGTCGCGATAAAATCCGCTATCAAGAGAAGGCGGGAGATTCAATTATTTGCCCGGTTAGAGCTGCTCGTTGGATTCATAAAGGTGCTGAGGCTCTTGGAACCCGTTCGGGGCAACCGGCTTTAGCTACTGATGCCACGAGAGGAGTTCAGTCAAAACAGGTAGCACAAGCAATCAAGAAGGCAGCACGCGTCTCGGGACTGGATCCGGCCGATATTCAACGCATTCCATTCGGATTGGAGGAGCTACGAAACTTTTGAACGCAGGAGCCGACCGTCTCGTCATCAATTTTTTTTTTTAAAAAAAAATTGGCTATCAAATACCTTTGAGGAGTATCCAGTCCTGACGGCAGAAGGATCTGCAGGTCTCTCGCGTCTGATGTCTCAGTAACTGTCAAAGTCTAGCGCACTTCAAGAAGGCCACGAAGCGAAGGATTTCAAGTGGGGTGCCGCCACTCCTCACCCTTCTTTAATTTAAATTCTGCATATTTGGCCCCATGCGATAGAGGAAATGGGGGAATTCAGGGAGTGGTTACGACTATGGACTCTTCGACCTGAAGCCGACTTTTCGGAATCTCGAGGAGAGGAACTAGCTTTAGCTCAATTTAGATCTTTCAATGGTGCGACAACCCGCCACTCCTCACCCTTTTTTAATTTGAATTCTGCATATTTGGCCATGCGATCAGTTTATGTTACTTCGGCAAAGACTTTAGGAGACTCAGCAACTGCTCTGATTTCATCTCAAACTCATAATCTAAATATCTTTGTTCATACAAATGGACTCGAACGAAAGAACACTATCCGGTCGAATTGCTCCCGTAACTTCGGTTGTTGGAACGTGATCCCTTGACATAACGAACCTGGGAGCGC
>JAADVW010000984.1:0-11263 GCA_023335875.1 Elongisporangium prolatum
ACCTGGTCAGTCTGGTGAAGCGCCCAGGAGAGAGCGAGTCACTGTTGTCTCAAATCAAGATACAAGTCGCTAGAGGCTCATAAGGAATCAGTACACGTGCTTGTGACCTGTGATAGAAGAAGCAGACTATTACTAAACCGTACTCATTACTCGAAATTTTATGCCTTTATCAGTCAGGATCACGGGCATAGTTATTATAGTTCTTTAATACTATAGTCGAGGTTGCTTCATCGCAAGTTGTGTAGTATCTATCTAACATCCAGAGCCACCAGCGATTCGCAGACAACTGGTCGAGTTGAACAGACTGAGAATATTGGTCATAAGCGTCCAGGCCAGCGAGAATAGCAGATACGTGATAGTGAATATGCCCCAGTACTTGTTCTTGAGGCTTTTCTTCTCCATCTGACGCAGCTCTGCCTTTTGACGAGGCAGGTACACGACAAAGACGAGCGAGAACAGGTTCACAATGTACATGATGATGTATACGATCGTGACTTGCGAGCGAACATGGTGGTCGTCTTTCTCAATGTATGTGCGCTCGACGTCAAAGTATCCGTTCACGGTCTTGGTGAGAACGGTCGCGAATGGCTGACCCACTTCCTGCGTCGTCACAGAGAGTCCCAGCAGCGTGGCTTCGTATCCGTTGCAGTCCATCAACTCAAACACAAAGAGGCCAGAGATGAAGCCGATGGCTGCGGTCGGCACTTTCTCCAGCAGCGGCACGCCGAGCCAGAACCATTGGTTGCGGACCACGTCCCAAATGGTCAAAAAGGTCGGCCAAACGTCAAGAACGACGACGAAGATCTGGCTGAAGACGATGGCGTAGCGCCAATTCCACGAAAGCCCGTGCTTCTTGGCCACATACGCGCCCGCAACCGTGAGAAGCGCCGACAGCATGCTCGCGATGCCGCTGTTGAGTGGGGTCACTCCAGCCCAATCGCTCTGGATGGCGCTGGAGGACGTGACTGTGAAGAGCGAGAACACGTTGTAGAAGAAGTTGAACGCCACAAAGCGGTAGATATGGCGTTTCTGTAGCAGATTGTACAGGAACACGAAGACTGACTGCTCTGGCACGCGATCAATCTTCTCTTCTTGGATGCAGAAGATCGCGAATGGGATCACGAGTGCAGACGCCGCTGCGCAGATCCACATGATGCCGCTGAAGCCAATTCCCCAGGAAAACGAGCCACCGTAGTCGATGCCGTTGAGTCCCAGGCCCGTCATAAACGACGACAACACCTGGAAGACATAGTGCACCACCGTGCAGTCGCCCATGGCTGTGCCTCGGAGATGCTCAGGCTCTCGCTGCGAGACGTCCACCAGGACACCATTGAAGCCGCTGTAGCCCATGACGACACCAAAGTTGGCGATCATCATCAGGATGATGTACTTGATGCCGCTATCAGGTGCGTCTGTGTTGATGGTCGCCAGCTGCGTCTCTGTCATGTCAGCCACGTCGATATCCTGGAGCGACGCGTCCGTGTAGTAGGGATCGCCCAGCGGCAGCGCGGCCATGAGCAGACACGACAAGAAGCACAAGCTCCAGCCGATGATCATGTACGGCCGACGGCGATAGCCAAAGATGGGCACGCGGTCGGTCAGCATGCCCGTGAAGACGCGCAGCGCACGTGGAAACGTCACGAGTGCTGTGGCCGTGGCGACCAGTGTGGCGGACATGTGCAGGTAGTTGTTGAGCACTGAGTAGATGACGTTGGAGATTGTGCCGAAGACAACGCCGACACCGGCCAAATGCGCCGCCATGCCCAGGTTCTCCCAGCTGTAGATGGACACAGAGCCATTGGGCGGTCGCAGCGCGCCTTGCTCGTAGACTTGAGGCTCATGCACAACCACAGGCGACTTGAGTGCCGTGTAGCTGGGCCGAGTCGGCTTGATTGAGAGGCTCTCGGCCGAAATGCGGTCAAGAAAGGCCATGGCGAATCGCAAAATGAGCTCAAGTGGGTCACCCGAGCGATCCAAGTGACCCGAGAACCCGAGCGGTTGGCCTGCATCATCTGCGTGCTTTACCTATTAACGGCATCTCGGCGGTACGTTGTCCTCAGCGCAGGAGAGATTTGCAGGCTTCTACACTGAGAGATGACTATCCGATGGCCAAAAGCTACGTATCGCTGCAATGGAAGCCATGGCTGTGAGTCTCGAGTCTGAGGCAGATGCGTGTACCTCAGAGCTCTTGACGTTCTCTGAGTGGGGCTCATGATTGGCAAACACATACCACTGGTCCAGCCAATCACAGACTGAGTTACAACCGATGCGAACTTTATCACAGGAATGCGCTTCGGTATCGATAGAGTGAGGCTGTGGTGCTGAATCTGTGGAAAGCTCGAAGCTGCGCGTATTGACTATTAATGTAGTAATACTGTACACGCTTGACGATGAGCTCATTTTTCCTTTTCTAGAAACTTGCAGGTCAAGTAAACAGAGAAGAGCTCACGCGATATAATACCGCGTCTACGTCAACAAAGATAGGATGAGTCTTCTAAAGACACAGTTAGAGCTCCGCATCGTTGAGCGCCTGCAATACGTTCGAAGGCGATCTCTTCTGTGATTGTTTCGAGTCAAACACCATCTCTCCTAATTAAACATAAAACGCTTTGGGTTCGATTTAGTTCAGTACGAGTAATAGCCACCAGAGTAATTGCCACCACCAGTGTAATCGTAGCCAGAGTAATCAGCATTAGTGTAGCCGTTGCCATTATTGCCATCAAGGCCCTGGAAGAGACCGTTGTTTCCATCGAGGCCCTGGAAGAGACTGCTGGTTCCAGATTCGAGACCCTGTGAGAGACCGCTGGTTCCGGAGCTGAATTTAGCATTGTGCTGCTGCAGGACTGACGCGAAGATTGCCCCATTGGGATCGTAGTTGTCAGAGCGCCCTTGCGTCATGAAGTAGTCCACCAGCGGACTCTGCTGCGGGTTCTGGTGACTGGATGCCGGAATGCTACCAGACGAGTTGGAACGCTGGTTGCTACGAGAGGACAGCATAGCAGCGGCCACGGGCAACATGCGGCTAAAGCCTGTTGGGTCGACGGCACTGAGTAGATGAGCCAGGCCAGTTGCAGCCTCAACAGCGACTGCAGGCGAGACAGTGTTTTGTCGGACTGGTTGCGGAGGCAGATACGACGGAGGTGGCGGTCGATACGGCGGAAAAGATGGATGATACGACGGAGGACACGAAGCTGCTCGAGTCGGTCTGGGTGGCTCTGGCGTTTTTGAATGGTTGTTGTACATGATATGGACCTCGAAGTGGAGGTTGCCCACCGACTGTCGTTGATTGAACAGCGGTGCGACGGAAACTACGTTCTGATCAAACGTGAACTGCTTGAGCGGGATCGCAGTAGTTATGAGCGTCTCCATGGTCCTGCTTTTGATCCGCACCGTCAGGACTTCGACACTTGGTCGCTTGACTCCGACAGAGTATCGTTGGTTCCAGACCACATTCGCCCCCGTGGCTGACGGAGACTGCCATTTCGTATGGAAGCTTTTGTGTGTGGCCCACTCAGAGTCCTCTTGTGCACTACTGGTCAACGCAGTCTCGCCCAGATACATCATGCAGAGGCCGCCCGTGGGAAGGTTCTGGGCCGAGTGAATCGTCAGCAGCATCTTGAACGGAGCAGGCTTGGCGGTCGACATCGGAATGATGAATGCGGCGAGGCTGAGGTGGGGCAGCAGCTCAAGAGAGATGCGCTAGACCGCAGATTTTCTACGTGCGAAATCCCTGTCTGCTGCCACGAGACTACTATATGTAAATCCTCGGCCTTGAAGAGGATCTGCTGGGATCGACGCATTTCCCCACTGTGGTGGAACTGGATTTCTCAGCGTGAAGCTTGCATAGAGAGAAGCAAAGAGGGACTGTTCGAAATGCAACATAACGTCTTCTGGTGAAATTAATTGCGCAGGGAAAATGGCTGTGAATTCATTCTTTATTATGCAAAATGAATACACGCATCTCCCCAGTGGATGATGCGTGGTCGCGCCCACGCCATCATTTTCAAGCCAAGACTCTCCCTGCTGAATCCACTCGAAGGAGGAGAAGAGAAATCCAGCTGGTTATTCAAGCACCCAACCGCTTCCATGCAGGAATATCTTCGCGACTATGCAAAGTGTTGTACCCACATTTAAGTTGTACCCATTATACCTTTATACAATCAATAGGTGGCTGCAATTTGTTCTTCTTTATCCTTTGAGACTATCCTTAACATAAATTCACGTTCACTGGTCAGTTGCTCCTTGTAACTGCGCCATCATATCCATGAGCTGGGAGGGATCAAAGCTTGGTAGCCCACCATCGTCTGTGGCTTGATCAATGTTACCAGTATTGCCATTAGCGTTTGCCGTAGCCATTGCCTGCATGATCTGCATCATGGCGTCTTGTATCGGCTGCTGGGCGTCATTGGTGTTGTTGTTGTTGTTGTTGTTGTTCATGGCTTGCATGAGGCTCATGAGCTGCGTCATGGACTGTTGCTGCTGCATTTGCATAGCTGCTAAGAGATTGGCTTGCGAGTCGGCCTGATTGTTGTTGTTATTCCCAGCGATCATCCGTGCGAGGCCTCTGGTGAGCGGTACAATCGGAGCCACGATCCCAGTTGCGGCTTTGCCGACTCCAGAGAACGACACATTGCTCAACATCGATGGCTGTCGGTTCTGCTCGAGCTTGTGGGGCGGAATCGAGTGCAAGCGCCGCATCTTGGGCTCCTCTTTGTCTTCCTTGCACTTGGATTTCTTCTGCTGATCCGACGAGACAGAGAACCGATCGGACTCCCGACGTTGGCTGCTGCTGTTGCTGGCAGTAGACACAGACCGGCGAGCTCGCTCGCGCTCCTTGTGCTTCAGCTTGAGCTTCTCGCGGCGGCGCTCTCCCGAGGACACCGATGAGGAGGAGGAAGATGAAGAAGACGATGATGACGAAGACGAGTCTGAGGATGAATCCGAGTAGTCATCGTCGTATCCAGCCTTCTTGCGCCTCTTCTTCTCCTCTTTCTTGGCCTTGCGCTTTAGTTTCTTGGCCTTCTTCTTGGCTTTCTTCTTGGCCTTCTTCTCTCTGCGTCGTCGGCGTCTGCGTTCTTCCCCAGACGAAGAGTCTTGGGAAGAATCGGACGATGGGAGCTCGTCATACACGACGCCAATCTCTACTCCATCATGCACTGATGCAGCGTCGCGCGAGAGGCGACTACTAGTCGAAGCTGTTTCCGCAAAGCTCGTAACTGTCTGTAGCACCGCAGACTCATTGAAACTCGATGGAGTTTCCAGATTTGCTGGCGGCTTGTCTTCAAAAACATCTTCCTCTGCGTATGTCAGATTTCCATCCTGCTCACTCACAGCTGCAGCACTGGCGAAGGCAGACACGAGATGCGCGATCCGGTTATCATTGCAGTCTTGAGCTTCAGCCTTCTGGAAACTGGGCCGATCGGCACTTGAATTGCGGAGACGCGCGAGCTCTTGTTCCAGGGCCAAGCGCTTCTCTCGCTCGGCTCGGAGCAGTTTCTCCTTCTCGAGCTCCTGCTCCAGCGTCTGACGCCGCTCGCGTTCAAGCTCAAGCAACCGCTCATGGCCGCTCAGTCGGTCGTCCTTTGATACCGATCCTCGGTGCGAGTCACGACGACGCGATTCCAACATGCGTTCGCTGATAGAACCTCTCTCGCTACTGCTGCGATGCGACTCCGTCACCGAGTTCCGGTTGTTGATGATGTCTGGCTCGGTGTTGCGCACAAGCTGGATACGCAAGCGGATATGGCCGGCCGGCTTGTCGCCCTTGTATAGCGCTACGACCTGGTCGATCTGCTCGTCTAGCTTGAGCAGTTTGAGCTCAATGGCGCAGGTCGCGATTGTCGGACAATAGATCACTTGCTGGCTCTTGATGCGGATGCTCAGGATTTCGGTCTTGGGGTTGCGCACGCCCACGATGAACCTCTCGTTCCAGACCGGATGCGATTTCTGCGCTGGGTACTGCACTTTGGTGCGAAAGTTGACGTGCGTGTTGGCGTCCACGGCCATCTCCTGCGCGCCCGTGACCACGACCGTCTCGCCCAAGAAGAGCTTGCAGTACGAGCCCTGCGAGAAGCACGAGAGGTTCATGGCTGAGTGCACGCACAGGTGCATCTCGAACGGCTTGATTGCAGCCACAGCCATTTCGAAAGGCTGGATTTCGTCAGGCGGCCAAATGGGGAATGATTGCTGGGATGCGACTGGCTGTTTCGCCCGTGGGGCCAGAATCGAGATGGGCTCGCCCCACCCATAAGTGTTTGCTCTCTATACTGCTGGCTTGTCTGAGTAAAATTACTCGAACGATTTGTGTGGCGATATGTAACGGTGCGACATGTCAACTTGAAGGTGACCCCACGAAATTAATTCTGGGTTGAAAAAACATGTAAAAAACGCTTAAATGCATTGGACAAGCGTATAATTGTGTTTGCAGGATATACTAAACGTAGGGTCAGTATTGTGTTTGCAGGATTAAATGAGGTCCGCGGGGTTGTAGTCCTGGTTGAAGAATTGGGACGAATCGAATGCGTTCGGGTCAAAGCTCGCTGGATCCTGCTGCTGCATCATGGCGTTGAATGCGTTTGAATCGAAGTAACTCGCCGGGTTCTGCTGTTGCTGCTGCACCATTGCATTGATAGCATCGAATTGCTGCTGCCGGATCATGTTGGTGTAAGCCTCAATCTGTTGCTGTTGCTGGTCGTTGGTATTATTGCTGCTGTTGCTGCTTGCGTTTTTGAGCAGATCCATGAACTGGTTCATGGATTCTTGATGGTGATTGCTGAATGCCGCATTGGCATTGGGCTGGTGTTGTTTCTGCTGTTGCTGAGGTGGTTGTGACTTACCAGACAACATGTTGCTGATACTCTGGCCCATAGGAAGTAAACCAGCAGCAGCTGAAAGGTCTCCATTCGAGAGATTGTACAGTGTAGCAGCACCAGATGCCAGATTGCCCATGTCTGAAAGCGAGATGTTGCTGAATGAAGATGATTTGTCTGTGTGCGGAATCTCACTCGGATGAATCGATTGCAGCAGCGTGGGCTCTGGGGCAGCATCGACATCTTCAGTGTTTGTTTCAAAGCAGGCTTCATACGATGGCGGTGGGATCGAGCCGTAGCTGTCGCTCTTCAGGTCTTCCCACTGGTTGTCTTCTGCTGCTGGATATGGTCGGCGGCTGCTGCTATTGCTGGCCGCTGAGCTGGCTCGGCGCGCACGATCGCGCTCTTTCTGCTTCTGCTTGCGCTTCCGGCGCTTTCGCTCCTCCGATGAGCTCGAAGACGATGAAGATGAAGAGGACGACGACGAAGAAGACGAGTCCGAGTCGGACTCGCCGTCTTCAGCCAGACCAAACTTACGACGCATTCGCTTTTCGTCCTTCTTGAGCTTGCGCTTGAGCTTCTTCTCCTTCTTCTTGGCTTTCTTGCGCTTCTTCTTCTCCTTGCGGCGACGGCGACGCTCCTCCCCGTCAGACGAATCTTCGGATTCGTCTGACGGGAGCGCGTCGTGGGCAATGCGTCCAGAATCGCCATAATGCAGTGACGAGTCTTCGCGCGAGGCCACACTATGCGATGAGACGCGACTGCTGGTCGATGCTGTCTCTGTGTAGGCGTTGTATGTCGCCGCCATTTGTTCTGAAGCCAGCGACTCTGGGTACGTTTTCTCCTCGCAAACATCGTCTTTGGTCATGTTTGCATCTGCAAATGACGTCACAAGCTCTGAGATCTGTTTATCACACGTTTCCTCGAACTCGTTCTGATTGCTTGGAGCAGCTGGAGGTCCTTGCATCTGAACGCTCGTGCCTCTGAGTCTCTCGAGCTCTTGCTCCAAGGCCAGTCGCTTTTCTTGCTCAAGCCGCAGCAGCCGCTCGTGGTCGATCGCCTGTTCCAATTTCAGTCGCTTCTCGCGCTCCATCTTAAGCTTGCGTTCATGCTCCAACGCCTGCTCTTGAGCCAGTTTCTTCTCTCGTTGGAGGCGCAATCTGTCGGAAGCGTCTCGTGCTGCCTGCTCCAGTTGCCGTTGTTTCTGCGCGTCCACTGGAGCGGGGACTGCCGATTTCGCTCGGGTCGCCACAGGCACTTGCTTGGCGTGGCCGACATACTTGTCATTGTGCGAGAGCTGGATGCGGAGTCGGATCTGCCCAGCCTTCTTCTGACCCTGGTACAACACGACGTTCTGGTCTACCAGCTCGTCCAGCTTGAGATGCTTGAGTTCTACTGCGCAAGTGGCCACAGTCGGACAGTAGAACATCTGCTGGCTCTTGACACGGATGCTGAGGATCTCAGCTGTCGGATCACGTACGCCGACCATGAACTGCTCGTTCCAGACCGGCTGCGACTTGAGCTTGGGCGTGTTCACCTTGGTGCGGAAGCTCACGTGCGTACCGTTGCCCTCGAGTGTGCCGCCCACGAGCACTGTGGTGCCCAAGTACAGCTTGCAGTAGCTGCCGGGCGACATGGCCGGGATATTGGTGGCTGAGATCACGCCCAGCAGCATCTTGAACGGTTTCTCCGTCGGCCGAGCCGTCATGTTGGACGAGCGCTTGGTTGGTTAGTTGACTTGATCCACAATGGACTTCGCTGTGAACTGCAGATTGTGGAATGTGGTCAGTGCGACTGATCAGGCGGATTCGATCGATGGAGATGGGCACAGGCGTTTTATTATGTTCCGCAGGTCGAATTCTATACCGTAATATGTTGCAGAAATTTACTTGTCGCTTTGGGTTCAGATTGCGCTTTTCTCGGTACGACTGCTGCGTAGAAAAAGAGCGTTCGTTTGGACTGTCAATTGCTGTACCCACAATCAATGAAACGTGGTTGGGCCCCATTCTGCCAATTTCACTGAAACTGTGGCTTTTGATTTCATACAGCAATCGCCTCAACGTGAACTGACTAGAGTACTGTACGAACAGAGCAGTTCTTGCTCGTGAAAAACTCCTCGTGAAACGAATAAATTACAAACATTTCAGCATTAAGCGTAAATGTTATCCAAGTTGAATTTGTTAATAATCACCTCCGAAGTTTCCCCAATCAACACCTGTATCGACTGCGTCTGCATCGTACGAGTCGTCGATTTGCAAGTCGTCCTGTGAATTGTCATTCACAATCGTGTGATGCTGGTGAACACTTCCCGCGAGAATTTTGCCAATCGCTTTGCCGATGGGGAGTAGACTCGCGACACTCGAGACATTGCCGCCACACGAGACGTTATACAAAGCGGCTGCTCCAGCTGCAACCTTTCCCATATCCGAAAGAGACACGTTGCCGAACGCCGAGGATCTCTGGTTGCGTGGTGCCGGTATCCGATTCGGAGGAATGGAACACAGACGTGTCGGCTGAGTGGCCACTTCCTCTGCTTCATCTTGCTTGCCGTCGTCATCGTAACTTTTGTTGGATCGATCAGTCTCATCTGCGTATCGGCGCTTGCCACTGCTGTTGCTGGTGGTGGAGCTGACTCGGCGTTCGAGATCCTTGTATTTCTTCTTGAGCTTTCGACGTCGCCGTTTGCCCGACGAAGACGACGACGAGGAAAGCGATGACGAATCCGACGATGACGAATCCAAGACCGAGTTGTTCTCAGATCTTCCGTCTTGACGAGCTTTCCGTCTCAGCTTCTTCTTCTTCTCTTTCTCCATCAAGCGCCTCAGCAATTCGGCTTTCTTCCTTTTCTTGCGTGCTTTACGGCGTCTTCGCTCTCTTGAGGAATCGCTTGAGTCGGATGAAGAAAGCTCGTCATGCCCAACGCTTGTTCGCTCCGATTGCGATCCGCAAGACGTAGCACTTCGACGATCACAAGTTGGAAAGATCTGCGCGTAACTTGGAGGCTTATCGATTGGCAATGCTTGTAACGGGTCGACTGCTGGAGGCAATTTAATCTCAAGCTCTTTGTGCTTAAGTTCTTGAGAAGCCATGTTTGCATTCGCAAATGCACCGACAAGATGCGCGATCTGGTTATCAGGCGATTTCGAAATGGATCTGCGACTGCTGCTGGTACCGTTTGCGTTGCGGAGCCGTTCAAGTTCGAGCTCCAACGCCAAGCGCTTCTCACGTTCCTCTTGTAAAGCGCTTTGACGCGCAAGCTGCTGCTCCAAGAGCATGCGAACCTCGCGCTCTACTTGCAGCTCTTGGTCTTTCGCTTGCTGCTTCTTTCGCTCTTCTTGCTGTTCCACTTCACGCGGCGTATTCTGGAGCTTGGCTGGCTCCTGTTGACGCACATTCGACTTGAGTGCAACAGCAGACGCTTGCGTCGCACCTCTCACTGCCACTACCGGTCGAGCGACACCGATGTACTTCTCATTGTGAGAGAGTTGGATCCGCAATCGAATATGACCAGCACGCTTCGGCCCCATGTAAAGCGCAACATTCTGGTCCACCAACTCATCCAACTTCAAGACCTTCAACTCAATCGCACATGCCGCTACAGTCGGAGTGTGCATCATGTGCTGACTCTTGACGCAGACGCTCAGGATCTCCACCGTTGGGTCACGCACACCGACCAGGAATTGCTCGTTCCAAATCAGCTGCGACTGGCTGTTTGGATATTTGATCTTGCTCCGGAAGCCCACGTGGTTGCCGCCGCCTTCCGGCGGCCCACCCACCATGATTCTGCGGCCCAGATACATGATGCAAAAGCAGCCGAGGGACGAAACCGGCATGTTCGTGGCCGAGATCACGCCCAGCAGCATCTTGAACGGCTTCTCTGTTGTCCGCCCTGCCATTGAAAATCTTTCCACTGATGCGGCGCTTTTGTGGAAGATTCCAAAATGACGTAAATGGGTGGGACTTGCTCCTTACCACCAAGCGTTTCATCTCAACTGGCCACGTTTTTTATAACTAAGCGTTTCATCTCAACTGGCCACGTTTTTTTATAACTGACGGTAAGTTACAGGATTGCAATGACTTTGATTACTGTACACAGTATTTTTATCTTACCATGAAAGTTACGTTATATTTTGAACCCAGCTCATGTTGAAGAAGTGTGGGGGGTGAGGTGAGGGTGTCGCCCTTGGATCACCTTCACTTGGCGCCACTCATTCTCTCAAAGTGCAGCATGAAGAAGAAAGGAAGTGGGATAACCAAAGTAGGTACCGAATGTTTGGGTGGATATTCTGCCTCAAAAGGACATTGAGAAATGGTCACTATAATACATAACGGGGCTTAAACTGATCGACGACACATAACCGGCGGAACAATTAAGAAAGCATGATCGCACTTTATAGATACACATTGTCTCCTCGCTCTCAACTTGATGTGTCGTTCCAGCGGGGGGGGGGGGG
>JAADVW010000985.1:0-11258 GCA_023335875.1 Elongisporangium prolatum
GTCTTCGCTTGAAACCGCGAAGAATGCAGCCGTACGAGTTTTTCAAGTCCTACACTACGATACTGATGGGTGAATGTTATTCCCGCGTTCAACTCGCTGCCAAGTGGGTCCAAGTAGGGCTTATTGTCACACCACGTGTGGAAAGTAAATTCCAGGACCAACTTCCCGAGGCAGCTCAGTATGGTGTCACGTTCAGCTCGGATAGTGTGGCGTTTGTCTCACGCATCAACAGTCCACTTAAGCAACGCCGCGTGGATACGAAGCGAGCCACGTGCTCTTGCCCGACTTGGAAGCAGCATCGAATCCCCTGCCGTCGACTGGTACAGTGTGCCACTTATACATGACAAGGTAATTTACATAGATTATGTATAAAACCCTTTGTATCAATAATATCAATATGTATCACCTTCTGCAATAAACCCTTGACAATACTATTGTGAAGTACATTGAAGGACTTAGATCACGGAGGAGCGAGCACTAATGGAAGGGACGTTTTGTGGACTGAGTTTGCGCCAGAAGGCGAGGACGAGGATTTCCTTCTAATCGTAACGCCACTCTCAAATTTACCCACTTCCCATTGGTCGTTTCACTTCCGAGGTTTATTAGGTTATGAGCCCAACCGCAAAGCCCTGCAGGCCAATCGGAGACTCGGCAGAAAGAAAATGACAGAGAAGAAGAACAAGCCAAGAGATCCTTCAACGGATCCGCACACCGGACTGGGACGCCCGCAACAACCTAACGGAGATAACTACAACGCGTGGAAGATCCGTATCAAGATATAGTTGGAAGCATTCAACTCGTGGGACATCGTCAACTGTAGAGAGCAACCTCCGAATGACGATGAGGAAGATGAAGACAAGGTTCAGAACCACGCCAAGCGGTGCCTCCTAAATGCAGTCTCCGACGCTATTGTGGTCAACATTGGGGACAGGAAGTGGGCGTACAAGATTTTCGAGTTCTTGGAACCCACGTTCGAGTCGCGCAACTGGGAAATCTGGTGAACTTGCGCAAAGAATTCTACGGACTTCAGTACCAGGACGGTGCTGATATGCGCTGGCATCTGAATTCGCTGAAGACGCTCGCTGAGCGCATTAGTAACGTGTCTGAAGCACCAATGCAAGAAAACGACAAGGTCTCCCGTCTGCTTGCGAGTCTCCCAGATACCTGGACTGAATTCAATGATCTCTACTTCATGAAAAAAAGCCGTATACAATGAACGCGATGGAAGAGTTCAACTTGGCGGAATTCGCACCCAGGAGTGCAAATGAAAAAAGGAAGAACAGTAATCATTGAAGGAAACGCGGTTCAGCAAGAAGAGCAAGTAAATCGGCTCAGGATCATCGAGTATCTCCACGCTGGGCAGGCAGGCGGGAGGAACTCGACTGGTGGAAGAGGGACATTCCGTGGCAGAGTGATTTTTGTGGTGGCCAGGGAGGCAGAGGCGGCCTAGAAGGACGCAACTTCCGGCAACAAAATGAGGAAGGCTGGTCATACTGTTTTGCCTCGGATCACGACAGATTCGCCTGTCCAATTAAATCCGAGCACCTGCGTCAAAGAATCGAGCGCAGAGACCAAAATCAAGATCGCCGCTTCGAACAAGGCAATGCCGTCATCAGACAAGACGCAAATCAAGAAGAAGACGCTGAAGGATATACTATCCTACCTCAAGTCACCCCAACCGATCAATGCGGGATGAGTGTTGAAGCTGTTACGAGCACCGAAAGAAAGCTGGAGAGCTCAAAGTGGATTATTGACTAAGGATGCTCGCAGCACATGACCTTTATGCGCGAAGTTTTTGAGCAACTGGGTCCATGCCAAGGAAATGTGATCATGGCAAACAATGAGAAACCAATATCGATGGTATTGGTACTGTTGTGCTCACTGTTCAAGGTGATAACGAATCAAATGTTGAAATGCGCATGAAAAACGTACTCCTGGTGACGGGGATCAAAAAGAACTTGCTGTCCGTGGTACAAGCAGCGAAAGATGGTACGCAGTTGACTTCCATTCAAAGCCAGGGCGCGTGTTGAAAAAGGACCAACGCATGATCACAAGCACTGAGGAGTCTGGAGTATGTATCATCAAGACAGTTAACAGCAAGAAAATTCTATGTACGCACGCCCCAAGCTCGATCTCGAACGCATGTACAAGCGCATGGGGCACGTCGGACACAGTCAGCTACAGAAAATGGCGAGGCAGATGGACTCCCGTCCAAATGCTCAGAAACTCCACTTATCTGTGATGCATGTGAACTTGGATCAAAGCGCAGGAGCAGCTTCAAGCCTTTCGAGCGAAAAAATGTGTCTGGTTGTGACGATGCTATCCACTGTGACCTGTCTGAAAGAATCGAAATTCCATCGATGAGAGACGAGCGATACGTATTGCTTTTCGTGGACGTTCACTCGAGATTCTGCAAAGTTAAAATGCTGAAGAAAAAGTCAGAGTTCAATGAAGAGTTCCTCAAGTAAGAAACACTCGTCGAGACCAAGCAAAATCGAGCTCTCAAACGCGTGAATAGTGATGGAGGTCGTGAGTTCATGTCCAGCGAATTCATCAAGTACTGTGCGGAAAATGGTATTGAGCGCGGAATTTCTTGATCCAGTTTCCACTTGCTGAAGCATTGCGCACACATCACAACAGAACGGCATGGCCGAAGTGCGCTTCCGAATATACTTTAACAAGGTTAGAACAATGCTAATTGACAGCAACTCACCCAAGCAGATAGGGCGAAAGCTGCTCGAGCAATGGCTTACGTTCTGAAGAGGACAATCAACTCGACTTTCGGCAAAACTCCGTTCGAGGCATGGAACGGATATAGACCGGACGTTAACCTGCGAGTGTTCGGGTCATTGGCATACGTGTACCGCCCATGAAAACGGATGTTGTAAGCGGGATCAGAGTGTCCAAGCGGTAGAAGCTAGATTACAAGTCAGTTCGAGTCATTCTGGTTGGTTATAGTGAGCTGCAAAAGGGCTGGCTTCTGCTTGACTGTTACTGGGGCGCGATCATTACGTCTTGTCATGTGACTACGGATGAGTCTTTCTCAGCAGCAGCAGAAGAACTTCGCAGGCAAGAGTTTCGGAAACTGTCAGCATCAGTCGCCTTGAATTTCGACTACTACAGCAGATCCACAACAAGTGAAGTGGATATGCTATTCTATAGCCAGAAACCTGAAGAAGAGAAAGCATCAAGCACCGACCGGCTGCTTCTAGGCTCGTTCGTGCGTGATTTTGATTTAAATACCGTAAAGCTGCACGCATACGTCGGATTTCACCACATGCGCTTACCATTCAAGTAAAAAATCTCAATCCGGCCATACAAGTCACAAAAGCTTAACATGAAGCAGAAGCATTAGTAGCACTTGAGAACGTCAGCCACAAGATCGAGACAGGCAACATTACGTCAGCAAGATTAAGCGTCGAGCCGAAGACGTACCATGAAACATTGAACAGAATTGACGCGAAGCATTGGCAAGATGCGATAGAAAAGGAGTGGAGCTCGCTCATGGACAACAAGATCTGGCGACTTAAAAAATGCCCAAAGGAAAGCGAGCGCTACCATGCAGATGGCTGTTCAAATACAAATATGATGAGAACGGATACGTGGAACGGTACAAGGCTCGCTTGGTGGTAATTGGATGCCGTCAAATGAAGTATGTTGACTTCGAAGAAATATTCGTGCCAGTCGTACGAATGGAATCAGTTCGGGTGTTACTGGCAATCATGTGCATCGAAGATCTTGAGTGTGACCGAATGGACATCGATACAGGATTTCTCAGCAGCGAACTCGAGGAGGTCTACATTTTGCAACCCGAAGGAACGGCAATCCAGGCAGAGAAGATGATTTGCCGCTAATTGAAAAGCTTTTATGGGTTAAAGCAAGCGCCCAGAGCATGGCACAAGCGCATGACAAAGTTCCTTACAGGTATATATATGTGAAGCTACAATCCGAAGCTTGCATTTACGTTCGATTGGGACAAAGCGGCATCGAGATCGTCGCCATATATGTGGATGATTTGCTTTTTATTGAGGATCGTGAGTGCGTGAAAATCATGAAAGTGAGAGAGCAAAAGAGTTCAAGATGAAAGACATGGGTGCTGCTCATTTATTCTGGGATTGAAAATAATACGTGATCAACAGAAAAAGAAAATGTGGATATCACAAGAAGCCAACGCTAAGAAACTCGTGGAAAAGTCCAACATGCAACCTGGCAGTGCGTCTGATACTCCGACAACTGCAGGAAAGAAGCTGCGTGTACCTGAAAAAGGAGAAACTAAAGTGAAGTCAACGCAAAGCCGTACAGACAAGCCGTAGGAAGTCTAATGTACCTGGTGATCGGAACGAGACTCGGCTTGGCTTATGCGATCCAAGATGTGAGTCACTACCTGAATAATTACGGAAAGAGCCAATGGGAATCTGTGAAGCGCATTGTGATATATACTAAAGGAACAAGCAACGTCGGACTGGAGTACTGCGGCTCGAACGTCACGTAATCAGCCTACACAGATTCTGATTATTCAGCAAATGAAGATGACAAAAAGTCAGTATCTGACTATGTGCCTTTGATTGAAAATTGCCCGGTGACATGGAGCTCGCGGAAGCAGCGAATTGTTGCGCAGTCGACGATTGAGGCCGAGTACATCGCTTTGACTCATTGTGTGCGAGATGTACTATTCGTACGGCAAATGTTAAAGGAGCTTGGATATGCTCAGAAAACAACAATCATTAAAGAAGACAACCAGGCTTGTATTGCAATAGCTGAAAACCCCACTCAACACGCGCGAACAAAGCATATCGATGTGCGATATCACTTCGTTCGAGAACACGTGAGTGAGAATAGAATCAAACTTGAGTATGTGATGTCAAGAGAAAACCTGGCCGACATCTTCACGAAGGGCCTCGGGCGAGAGCTGTACGTTGATCTGAAATCAAGGATGGACGTGGAGTCAGTGAGCCGGGGAAGAGGTTACTAAGAGGCACCAAGGACTCGAGTTCCTGGGTTGAACAAGATGCCTGCGGTTTAAAGGCATTCAGCGGGCGAGGCTGCCTCTAACGGTTGTGTGTGATCGGGCAGATGTACAACGGATCACAGATTCGAGAGTCTTCACTGCGGGGAAGTATTGTGAAGTACACCATTTCACGGTTGATTTCGAATATTTTCCATTGATTTTCATACCAGAACCAAAAAAAAATCATAAAACCTTTTACTATTTATATTTAGTACGATATCACACTAGACATGTTCTCTATCCGTCGCGTTCTGCGCAAATGAAAGCGCTCGCTGCTTTCGCGCTCGACAACAGGACCTTTCGCGCCAGCGCTCTCAGCCAGTCGCCTGTGGTGGCACTGCCCTGCGCACCGCTAATTCGTCTGCTCACAGCTCGGTCCCTACTCTCCGATGCTAAATCCGATTGAGAACGTTTTTTCTGCGTTGAAGTCGCGTGTCAAGGCGTTCCTAGCAGAGCGCCGGCTCGACATCATTGCTAACCCGCCTGACACTACGCAGGTGGCGCACAGGAGCAGCTTCCTGACCTATGCTGCTGAGCGTTTCTTCCCAGCTGTGGCAACAGCTGCTCTGTGCCGCTCTTGCTATGCCCACGCCATCCGATTCAACGCCGATGTGCTAACGCCCAGGGACATGCCTGTTGGTGAGTGAGCGGGATCACGATCCTTTTTTTGGTCGCGATGTGTTCATTCTCGCTCTTGCACTACTGTATGGTTTTTCATGACAATTCCATTTTCAGAGGTTTTCTCTCTCCGATTCTTTTTGGTTCTGGTATGAAAATTAATGGAAAATATTCGAAATCAACTGTGAAATTTTCACAGTTGATTTCGAATGGCGCAGCCGACGACAGTCTAGTAGCTCTGCTCTTCGACAACGAACCCACATCGACCAACGTTTTGAGGCTGGAGGCCTCAGAATGCTGCAAGAATTCCTGCTTGGCAGGCAAGCGTGAGTCCCTCATGCAGCTGTATACGTCGCTTCAATCTATGAAAAAGGAAGACCAACGAACCTCACTCATGACCGCTTTGGCTATAGTGCCGCTTTTGACGAAAAAAAAAGACAAGACGAAAGCGCGCGAGCGGTTTACCTACTATCTGCCGTTCGTAGGTCAAGTTTGCAAGCCAGCATTCGAGACCGTGTACAACATCAGTTACCGCGCGCTTCATTTGTATCGCAAGCGTCTGCGCGACGGTTACTTGTCCGTCAAGAAGCATGCTGGCGCGGACAACGACAACGCACATCTTATTGACGAAGAGTTGCTTTCCAAGTGGTTCTGCGAATTTGCTGAGCTTATTGGAGATGTATTGCCTGTGCGCGTACGCCTGAAACGAATTGCTGATCAAGCTACACGACGCTACTTCTCGCACGATGACTATACGTTGCTCCCGCCGCATTTCACGTGGAACTCTCTGCGCGAAGAGTGCGTCGCGTGTTTGCGCAATAATGACATTGATACACCGCAACCATCCAAGATGTCGTTTTCCAGACTCCTGGCTAAGAAATGCCCCAAGATCAAGATATGTTTCTGGGCGAGACCAAGTCTGCGACCAACGTGCCATCTATCGGAGCCATTTGCAACCAGATGGAGATGCCTCGGACGCCGAAGTGTTCGGTGAGCACTTAATGGACGCAAAATCATTGAGGTAATCGTTCGAGCGAATCAGGCAGCACGATTGAGATTGCGGCTGACAAAATCAGAGAGACAAACAAACGTATTATATTATTTATGATACTTTTGTTTAGCTCTTTGATTTGTGATACATTCGATCAGATCCTAAAGTGATAGGTTCGGCTTGGTCTTCAGAAACCAACACCACGCGCGCCGCTTTTGCACCAATGGTCGTTATACAGCACTCAGTAGTGGTTGGACTTCACTCTTGGCGCTCGTCGCCTTATCCTCCGTCCTCACGACGGCACACGCTCTCGGTGCTCTCGGCTGGTCGCTCTGCGACAGCAAATACTCTCAGTTAATGATTGCAGTGCGCTGATACACATTGATGTCACTCCATACGCACACACGCCAGCTGCCTAGGGTTCAGCCGCTGAGTATATTTCAGCTCCTACTACCATCACGGTACTTCATATCCAGGCTGTCGATTCAGCCGAAATCGCCCTGCCATCGCAGTTGCCTGTGATGTTGACTGCCAGCGTGCCACCGCTTGGCAGTCACAGGTTGGACCCTCAACACTAGTCCCAGAGATCAGCACGAAGTACTCGCCATCACTCCTACCGCGCGTGGACCTCGCAGTGGCCTGCGATCCGCCCTGGGTCAGCAGCCAGGCTGGCTACTTAATGCGTTTGCCTGAGCCGCACGTGGCCCAGGACTCAGTCCATAACATCACCACACACACTCAATGCATTCATTCATAGTTACTCACGAGTCTCGCGCACTTCGTGGTATATTCTCAACTGCACGCCCTGCGTGGTCGCTACTCCTTCGTCTGTTGTACTGGGTGCAGTAGCAGCTGCTCGCTAGACTACCTGCGGCGCTCTACTCATCATACGCTTGAGCGTCCCTCCTCGGAGCCTCTGAGCCGCTCGTCTCGGACTAGGTACCTCGCAAGGCCGCCCTTTTTGTTTCTGTTGCCCGCATATCGCTTAAGTCTGTCGCTCCAGCTTCTGTTGCACACTCAGACATCCTCTTTCCTTTCGTTCGCTTCTTCTCGATCACGAACGACCAACATCGCCTGCCGCTGCTCTCTTGGTCATTGATCCGCTAGCCGCCGTCGTTGTCGATAGTCGATTACTGGGTCTCTAACCAGATCTATTATACTAATATCTGAACCGTTTTGATGCAGGACAGAGTACAACATTGACTCAACGAAGGCTACGAATTGGCATCTCGTACTGGTCATGGATTTCTAGCAGAACCTGACAGTCCCTCACGTCCCCGATACTCCTTCAGGCTGACATTTTCTGTCGCTTTTTACCGTCTCAATGTTTGGCGTCTATTGCGTGAACGACGGCATGCACAACCATTTTCTCTATTCGGAATTAAAGGGTGGGAAAGTTGCAAATGAAGTGGTCAGCATACTTCACCACACACCTGGTCTTATGAATTTTATGATCCCGCATATGAAAGAAGAAGAGCAGAAGACCTCAGAGGAAGACTTACGTACGCAAAATCTTTGCTTGACAATCTGGTGTGACAGCTGTGCCGGCCAAAACAAGAACTCGTACGTGATTGGTTTCTACTATTCCTCGTGGATTGCGGTATACTGAAGGAAGCTAGCCTGAAGTTTTTTTTGAAAGGGCACACGAAGAATGCGTGTGATCGCGGCTTCGGCCACGTTCGGCAGCACATAGCGAAAGTTGCATGCTAGACTATGGATGCATTGGCACAAGCCGTCCAAGATGCAGCTGGTACGATTGAGACTATCAACCTTGAGAAAGAAGACCACCCGTTTTGGAAATTCAAAGATTACTTCTCAACCCGCTACAAAAAGGTGACCGACATCCAGAAATACCAGCTTTTTCGAATGACGCGTGATAAGCCAGGTCAAGTTGAACTCCATCTTCTCAGTCGATATGGGTAAATCTAAAGCGCATTTACGAAAACGGAGAATCGCCAAGCTCGGGGAAGTTCGCCAAAGCGTGGGATAATATTTCCAAAGCTGACGATATTACTCCGAATCCAGAAAAGTGCCTAGACTTATTCAACAAAATTCGGCCTTATGTACCCCTGAATTTGCGAACGATGGCCTCTACTCCAAGCCAACGCCAGCACAAAAAGCACCGGCCCTTGAAATCAAGCGAACAAGACGTATATCAACAGCCAAGAAAAAGACAAAGCAGCAGAAGAAGAGCGATTGACGTAATGGATCGGATTAATGATACTTTTGATTAGCTACGTACATTGTTAATGATACTTCGGTTAAAGCGCCAAGTTTGTGACCCAGACTTCAACAACAATTTTGAGTAACTTCTTGTGCGTTTTTTTTGTTATTACAGGATGTTCAACTGATAGCCTGTGTTTTGCTTACTATAAACAACCTAATTCCGAAAATTGGAATTTATTTTTTGGGGTGGGTAGCTCGACTTCAGACTAGCGTCCTGGGGTAAAATATTCGAATTTCGTAGTGCTGAATGGCTTAAATCGCAGCTGAAACACCCTATTTTAGTATGGTATACGCTATTGATAAACCTCAAAAGCCCCGTTGTGATACTTTCGTTTGGATGGGTCTTAAATGGTGTACAGTGAAGGACTCAGATCGCAGCACTTATGGAACGGAGGTTTTGTGGACTGAGTTTGCGCCAGAAGGCGAGGACGCGATTTTTCCTTCTAATCGTAATGCCACTCTCAAATGTACTGTGCCAACTCCCCTTCGGTCGTTTCACTTCCAAAGTTTATTAAATACTTCAAGTAGATGTAACTGGAAGCTCTGGCTGGCGTTGCGGCTTATTTGCACAAGGCGAAAAATGAGAACGGGGCGCACACAGTTGATTTCTGTTTCTTAGCGCTTTGACATCTTGTGTTAGATTGGTACCATGTCATCTAACCGCGGATACCTATATCTTATTATGTTTCATAGTTTTATGTATATAGTATGTTTCCAAGTGGGGTGGACGCAATAAATATGCTGCGAGCTATCGTTGCCTTCGATATAATAGCTTCAGCCCAAACGATGGACATCCTGGTACCTTAGACACCAGAATGCAGGAGGACGCTTTCAACTTAATCTACCGTACTGACAGTGTAGACCAAGTCGTTTCAATTGCGACATCAATGGGGATCGACGTTGTCTTAAGTCTGCAGGCAACAGATCAACAAGTGGAATCGTCAACCAGTTGAACGTCTACCCAGTTCTATTGTAACGTTCTCTCAGCGAACGTGGGCTTGGTCGATAGCTCAGGAACTTGAACGATCGAAAGACAACAACGACGAGCTTTGGTTCGCCAACGGTCTCCTGACACCGTTGACTGGAAGTTCGGCTCGTGCGTAATCTCCCAGCTGTATTCTAACACACACGCGCTTCTATCGGGTATCGCTTCTCGAAGTCGGTCGATAGTGGCAGTGCACGGGCTCCTGTGGCGTGTCAGCTCCTTATTTGCACGGCCACTCGGCTCCAGCGCTTGCTTTGCATGCTGCAGATCTCGATCATAGCGACGGCGCTCGGTCCTTCAACAAGCTGCTTGCGCTCAACAGCTTCACCTACTGCGACGTCTCAGATCCGTTGACAGCGATCCACACACACCCTCTGTCCACACTCCTAAACACGCAGGAAATATACAGAGTCTTACGCTCCCAATACTCACTCGGGTACCGGACGCGTTCGACTGCTCGTCCGCTTCACTCTCAACAATCTCTCGCTCTGATGTCGACACAACTCGTTCGTCAATCGCTCGCTCAATGCTTCACGACCTCGCACTCGATTCGATCGCTCTCTCTCTCCAACTCCCTTCGCTCACTTTTGTACTTCAACCGCTTCGCTCGCTCTTGCACAATCCTCTGGCTCGTAGGGCTACGGACTGTACGACTCTTGCACTTGTTCGTACCGGAACAGAACGCACACGTTCTGCTCTCGGCGCCGACAGACTTCTTTGGCTTGCTCTCTTCCACGTTCGGCTCGGGCTCGACACGTTAACTGGAGAACTTGCTCTCAACGTGGCTATTTGAGAACTGAGACGGCTGGCGCTCCTCAGGCTTCTCAGTGCACGCCAGTCCTGCAACTTTCCATGTTTCTTCCTGCTTCCGTTGCTGTATACCCTTGCGAAGCTCATGATGCTACTGCCGTTGCTGTATACCCTTGCGAAGCTCATGATGCTACTGCCGTTGCTGGCAATCTGGCACGCGCAACTCAACGCCAGACTGCTGCGACTTAAGATTGGGATGCCACTGTCGAAGTTGCTCGGTTCGGAGCTGAACCCGTTCACTACGTTACAGGTACGGACGGGACTGACTGTGGCGCCAGGCCTTCGACGCGCTAGTTGTTGGATAATTGTAGACTGTCTGCCGAGCGGCGTTCCCACTCGGACGTCCTTCAAGGTAGGCAATCGACTGTGGGTGGACGCTCGCTTTGCTGTCCATGTCGTCGTCGTTATTGTCGTTCAACTCAAATATAAGGTGACCGCCGTTGTCGTAGGATGAATGCCATACATCCTTACACTATGGAGTCGTCAGTACGGAACAGTAATAGGTTCGTGGTCGGTCTCTACACCGACGACACGCGCTCCGCTGCTGCGCTGGTTGGTCGTACACAGCCCTGGCAGACGTTCACACTTGCTCTCTCTTTCTCAATCATCTTTCTGCTGCA
>JAADVW010000986.1:0-11240 GCA_023335875.1 Elongisporangium prolatum
ATTTAGTGACATTCCGCGTTCTTTCTCTTGGTGTACGCTAGTGGACGGACATAATGGATTAGGTTACATCGTCCGCTCAACCTGTGCATAAAATGGCATTTAGAGTACCCCTAGACCCCCTTAGAGACCACGTTAATGTACCATGTAGTATCCTGTCACGTGATTGGAGTCGCATCTGTTGTCTGTGTGGGCTGAACCTGGTCTGTGCCACAGCGGCTTGTGGATCGCATGAAAACGACTGGTCTGTGTGCAGTGCATCTATTAATGATCATGTGGCTAGGATGGATAGAAAATGATTCCGACAAACACAAATCGTATCTTGTCTAGTGGCCAATGAAGACTGAGTGCTGTATTCTTGGAATAGTATCACAAGCCAGCTCCAGTGCTTTCTGGTGTTGTTGTTGATTTGGTTTTTAAATTAAGATCGGGACGAAACGCAATATTGAAATGGGTGTCACTACTGTAGTGCCACAGAAGCGCTCATGTTGGCTGGATCATCCAGATTAAAGTGGCATTCATATCCGTCTTAAAACTTGAATTAATTAGGCGCACAGATATCACTGAGCGCAGGCACGGCGTTGACTCATCCGTTACTAACTCATCCAGGAGGATGGGCAACGCGCGTTATGTGGCTAGAATTGACCAAAACTGATTCAAGGTACAGACGTCTTTCACGACAAAAAGTCGCCTACAGTGTGAGCTGCAGGAACCGATGAGTGGTCGGTACACAAGCTCAAGTTTCCCACGCTTCTGTGGCTCCCTTTATTGTGTGACGTTCCCTGTCGTCCAGAAGCAACATGAGGAAAAGTTTGTGCCGACTTTATGCCATCGCGTTTGTGGTGGTATCGCTCGCGTTGGAAACGCGTTCTTGGGAACACGAGCCTGGAAGGCTGAGACGAGCGCTCGCGGTTGACGAGTGCAACCATCTTCGACGCATCGTGCCTGTCGGGGAAGATGCAATTCGAGTGCACAACCGAAAACTCACGGATTGCGATGCACTTGCGGACGATTTCGTCAATAAGATGCCCGACCACCTGAAGTCGCCTGCAGAACAGGCCCGTCAAAAAGCGGTAGATCGGTTGAACCAGGCCTGGGACGACGAGAAGAAGACCTGGAGGGAGTGGGTGCCAACTCCGGACGAAGCTGCTGCGGATGCTGCCTACAATGCGCAGAAGTCAAAGCTAGCAAAGGAAGCAGCTGATCGTAACAGTCGTGCTGACCAAGCCAAGGCGGATCAAGCGAAAGCTGATGCAGCGAGAGCGCAGGACAATGCTGCGCGCGATGAAAAGTGGAAGCAGTATCTACACGATCTGGACGCACAACGAGATCAAGCGGCTTTGGAAGAAGCAAACAAGGCCGCACGTGACGCAGCTGCCAGGCAAAAGACTATCGACGACGCGAATGCTGAACTGCGAAAGCAGCAACAGCAAGCGATTGATGAGGCGCGCGATAGAGATAAAGCGCAAGCTGCTCAAGATGAAATCGATCGCCAAAAGACCCAGGATCAGATCAAAGCCGACGAAATCAAACGAGCGCAAGACCAAGCTCAGGCTGATGCTGACGACAAACAGCGCATCGCTGACCAACAGCTTGCTGATGATGAAGCCAAAGCCCAGCGAGCGAAAGACCGTGACGCTCGTGCTGCTCAACGTGCGGAGGACGAACGAGCTCGAGAACAACGTGTCAAGGATGCACAGCAACAAGAGGCTGAGCGTTTAGAGCGCCAGCAACAGGCTGCTAAAGCGGAAGCTGAACGCATTCAACAAGAAAAAGATCTCGCGAAGGAAGACGAAGCACGAATTGCGAGAGAGAACGATGCTGCAACTGCAGAGGAAAAGCGCGCGGCCGACGAAGCAGCTTTCAAGAAAGATGAAGACGTGCGAAATGAGCGGATCAACGATTTTAAAAATGAAGAAAAATTGCGTGAGCAGCGAGAGCAAGAGCGGATTAACGCAGCAGAAGATCAAGCTCGGCAGGCTCGGAAGGACAAAGATGATGCGAACAATGCTGATGAAACGCCTGAAGAAGAACGGCCAATGGACGACAAAAATGAAGAGCCCTGCGACAGCAAAGGAACCTCGAGTGTTACGTGTGAACATGGTGGAAAATGCTTTCAGCAGAAAGGAGACCCTGACAAGAAGCGCTGTCAGTGCCGTCAAGACCACAAGGGTGACAAGTGTGAGCACACTCCTTGTGAAAACATGGGTGAAAAAGGCAATTTGGTGAATGGAAACTGTGTCAAGTGGGATTCTGAGTACTCGTGTTTGTGTGATCACGCTTGGAAACTGAATTCAAGGTGTAAGCTGTTGTCCAAGACGTCAAAGAAAGATGTTCCGGACAGTTATTGCGCAGGCATCCGCAAGCCCAAAAATAAATTTGAGAATGTTGTATGTGAGCTTTGTCGAATGTGTGACACCCCACTGGGTAATCGCAACTTGGTCTCAGCAGCAACTCCGAATACCTACGACTACAGCTGTGACAAGTCGATGATCATTTCCGACAAACCCCATAAAAAGCCTGATGCAATTACATGGCAAAAGAAAGCCAAGTATAAACACGCCGTAACGTTTGATACATGCCAATCCATTTGTTTGGAGTCACGAGGTGTTCTGAATAATGTCAAGTCCACCATGAACAAAAGACACTGCTCGTGGATATTCTGGACGCCTATTCTGGTTAAAGGGGCACCTACGACTACGATTCTAACTGGAGTGTGCATGCTATTCCGATCGGGGGTTATTTCCGACCTAGCCGTGCCTCCTGGAAGTCCTGGAGCGAGCAATGACGCGGGTATGTTGGCGTTTGTGAGTTTTCCACGTCGATTCGACATCTACAGGACGCGCACTTGCACCAAACCTTTAAAAGAGTATATCACGTTCACCGACAACGTCAAGCACTATGTTTGCTTTTCGCACGGCGTTAAAGAGGGCGAAGGAACCTACTACGCGGGAAAAGGTGTTATTTCACAAAATGACGGTGTCTGTGTTGCAACTGCCTATACGATGTGGGATATGGCCCTGGACTTTCAAGCCCGAATGAAAAGAAAGAAAGCCGACCAGAAGGTCGGCTTGATGAATCTTCCCGATGGGATGGAGTATCACCGCGACAAGGACTCATGGGTAATAAATGGAAATTCAGTGACTGGAAAAGTACCTATTCTGTGGAGCTACACTCTCGATAAGCTTATGCGGGTGAAAAAAGTGCTCGGTATCCAAGATCCGGCCAATCTTGTGGGAGCGCGAAAGTATAGTCCTCCAGAGTTTGAAGGAATGTATCGAGGCGCAATGTACGAACCCTACACAAACAGCCGTAATCTGCCGTTCGAATCTGGTCATCTCATACCCGCCCAACAAGGGCCGCCTAACTTTTTTTTCAACTATGTGCCTCAACACAAGAACTCAAACTGTCAAGGCTGCTGGTTCCACACTGAAATGGCTGCTGCTATATTTCTCAAGCTTGGATGTCATCTGGAATATAAAATTGATCTTTCGTACGAGGACCCAAATCCAAGTGATCCCGATAAATGCGTCAAGCAGTATCGCCCACATAAAATGCGAGTTGAGTTTAAAATCAAAAACGCGGAAAAAGACTCGGTGTGCAACAATTTAAAACTCGCCGGCTTTCTGGACGAAAAACTCATTCACGTCGAGCAGAAAACGATTACGACAACGCGGCTCATGGCATATTTGTTGCAGAAGAACACCCAGAATCTCGTTGGTCTGTCAACTGACGCATTCGACCTGAAGCGTTTGCGCATGGTGGCGACAACTATGGGTTCTAATGATATATCATCAGATGTCGCTTGTTTCGCAGAGACTGGAACACCTTTTGCATTTGAGGACATGGAGTTTAGTCCAAGCTTTGAAAACGCTTTCATCTCCACACCAGACAATCTGCTTTGCTTTAACAAAGATTCTTCAGGATTTCTCGAACTATCCACCACCAAGTGTTTGAGTTGGGATCGATTGAATGATGGAATTTTAGACACGACTTTGGAGTGCATTGCGTATAAGCACGACGCGAACGACGTTCCCGATCAAGTTAAGCCCTCGTTTCACGATAGCGACTCCCTCCCCGTATCGTGGCAGTGCGCGAAATTTGAGTATGTCTTTAAGGGTGCCAGTAATGGCAAATTGACAAAAACTGAGCTATGGAGCAATACCGCGAACGATTGGCACATTTCGTCGTTGGAGGACTTGGTTCGTGGAGTTATTATTGACAAAGACGGAAAATTTTGCCTGAATAATCAGTTAGTGTTTATTCAAGTGGATCTCACACAACCATCACTAGCCAAACGGTATGCCGTATGTCTGCAGCTTCGTGTGAACTATTACAACGTCGGTATGACCGATTTAGAAGCTCCAAACAGTGACAGTGGAAGCAGTCCCGGTAGCGCTGCAAATGACGCCCAGTGGGGACAGTGTGATTCTGACGTTGACATGGACAGCGATGACGATAGCGACGATTTCTCAGACATGGACATTTCGGATGATGATGAAGATTCGGGCGACGTAGACATGAGTTGATGGGTAGTGGGATAATCTTGGTCATATAGTGCTCCCTTTGATCGTGATTAATGAGTCGTGTTTACTCTGCTCGAAGTCAAGCCTTGATTTTTCAATTCTTAGGTTGAATTGTAGGTACGCAGCTTTGACGAAATGTAAAGAGTAGATTCATTAACAAAGCTTTGCTTCAGCAAATTCTGAAAAATCAACCAGATAACGAGTGCAATCGTCTCGATGTGAGCGTTATCTCGCAGGAAACAGAGCGCACTCCTTAGGCGTTTCAATTCGTTCTACAAGAGCCCCTCGAGTGATTATGCTGGATGGGAGAAACGCTAGCTGTGGTATTGTTAAAGGGCATTGACTCGGTATCTATTGACCGATGTGCTTGGTGTAGCTGTGGTATGGATAGACGTACTGCTGCATATGAGTATACTCCAACTCTCGGTTATGAAACCATTCTAAATCCGCCAGCAGTTTGTGTTACTAGACATGGCTTACTTATGTGGCAATAAAGAATATCTGCATTTTGGAAAAAGATTGATTTGAAAATGGTTTGTTATCATGTAAATTGTACGTACGAACATGGGGGCTCAACTCAAGTGGCGCACTCAACTAGAAAATGAGAATGAATGGATTTGTTCTGACGGATGGCGATCCAGTCGTCTGTGGCAAGAGGCGCAAATCTTCCTGTTGCTGCTGATGCGCCTGAGCAGATTCGGAGGTCACGTCTATCTTTCAATCATTACGTATCGTGTATGGCGTCAAAGCATTATGCGCTGTGACTCTAAATCGACGACTCGAAATTACTCCTCTTTTGTGAAATGATGCTTTTATGTTCGAAAATGTCCACGTGGACATGAACGTAAAAGGACATTCTTGACGTACCTGCTCAGTGAGAACAAGCAGAACAATGGCCACACTACTAAAACAGTCGCTTTCAGATGGGAATGGCTACGATTCTTTAATGTGCAGCAATAGTACGCTGTGCGGTTTATATCATTGTTATAAATTAGAAGTGCATTTGCATCAAGGAACATCCAGGAACTCTCGTTTTCTAATCCCGTAGAAACACACATCATGTGCAATTATTATACTGTACATACTCGATTGCTCAATCATTCACGATCTCTCGCGACTCGCACTATTCTTCGATCATTCACACAAGTTGTCGTCTCATCCCACGGCGAAATGCCAGCACCTCGTTGCTTCGGTCTCTGATTGGGCAATGCGAAATGATCCATTGGTGACGGAGCTGCCTGATCCGCATTGACGTCGATGCTACTTTCAGCTTCGCTCTACTCTACAAAGGCTGTTCACCCTGATGGATCGACCACAAAGTTGTTCATTCTGCAATCTTCTTGTAAGTGCGCACCCAAGTGATACATCTTCCTCAGCCGCCCACCTGAAGTGACTGATGTCAGTTGTCATGAAGCCATTCTTCATCCTCGATGACTACAAGACGGCGTTCAGTCTCTTCTGCTGTATTTACGGCATCGGTACGCTGGCCATTCCGACCAACTTTTCGCGTTCTGGAGTCCCCATCGCTGTGGTGGCGCTGTTCTTCATGGGCTTCGCCAACACGTACGCCTTGTTGGTGCTTTCCAAGGTGCTGCTACTGGCACCCAAGAGCGTCAAGACCTACAGCGATCTCGGCGAATGGTGCATGGGCACTTGGGGCCGCTGGTTGACTGTCATAGCTCAGATGGCCAACTGTCTGCTGGTGCCGTGCGCATTCCTCGTGCTCGGAGGAACGCTATTGAACGACCTTTTCCCTGGAGCCTTCAGCAAGACCACGTGGATATGTCTGATGGGGCTCACGGTTCTACCCGTGTGCTTGATTCCAACTCTAAAGGAAGGCGCAGGCTCAGCATTCACTGGGTGCTTGGGGACGATCGTAGCTGATGTGATTGGCGTGGCCGTGATCTTGCACGCCATGGATGGCCATCCATCAGTGCCCAAGCCTCACGTTAAATTTAGCGAGGTGGCAAATGCATTTGGGAACCTGTCGCTCGCTTATGGCGGTGCAATTATCATTCCAGCCTTGCAACGTCAGCATTCGTTCCCGACGCGTATGCCTCGAGTCATCCTTGCGACCTCTGTGCTGATCACTGCGTGCTTCCTTGTGCTTGGCGCTCTTGGCTACTCGGCTGTGGGCTGTCAGAACTCTGGTAATCTCCTCTATGCAATCTACCCGAATGCGACTACTGGATTGACCTCATTGGGCTTTTCGCCTGCCTGGGGCCCGGTCGTTCTGGCGTTCCTGGGTATGCAAGTTCACATTTCGATCGCATTCTCTGTGATTGTTTCGCCTGCGTTTTACCTGTTCGAGAGGTTCCTTCTCGGAATGCACAAGCGAAAGGCAAGCGATGCTGAGGTCGCAGATCAAGTGTATATTTCAATACAGACTCCAACGTTCCAGAGTGCTGACATCGGAAAAGATGACGAGAAGATTCCATTCCCACGAAACTCCATCGTGTCAGTCGCTGACGTCGAAAAGGAATCGCTGGAATACGATATTGAAATCAGCGAGTACAAGGGCGCTAATGTGGTCAAGTACGCGCTATTGCGCATTGTGGTCATTGGGCTCATGATCCTGGTCTCAATCTCGTGGGAGAACCGCTTTAGTGATCTGCAGACTTTTATTGGAGCTTCGTGCCACGCGACCATCTGTATCCTTCTGCCGATCCTGTTTTACTTGGTGAAATGCTGGGACTCTGTACGACTCTACGAGAAGATCCCGGCCATTGTCACGTTCATCATTATTCTTATCTTCGGTGGTTACTCCACGTACACGTCTGGCAAGCAGCTCTTCCACCCAAAATCTTCGTCTGTCAAATTCCCATTCTGTTATCCAGAGTACCAGAACACGATTTACTACATCAAGAATACGACGAGCTCATGAATATAACTAACAGTATCATTTGTAAAGCAAATTGGTGGCTACGTATGCTCTAATATCCAGGCAGTTAATTCTGCAGCAAAATCAATTTTCTCACAGAGGTATCTTATGCTTTCAAACTGTTTTTACTAGTAGGAGAATTGTGTATTCACTAATGCCAATTATAACAGTCGAATATCCCTTGTATGTGCTGGAATGCAGCTACAGCACCGTTGTAACATGAGCTAATGCGCTTGATATGTTTTGTATCATTAGCCACCGGTTGGTTTGTCTTCAGTTTCGATTCAAAATTTACGCTTCAACTGCGTCTAATTCTGATCCGGATATGAACCGATACGACCAAAAATAGTCATAGATGCGTTACCAAAGTCAAGAACCTCATTTGTGCCTTTAGTCCGCCGGTGAAGACGACAAAGCAGACCAGTTTGCCTCAATTGTATATATAGTTTCTTGTAGAGGTCACCAGAATGAAGTCCAGGCGGAAACAAACCCTTCGACGCCCGAAGCGTGCACCAGCCGCAGTATCTTCAGCATATCAGCAACGCATAAAACCTGTGCTAACGTCTGTCGTCGTGGTTTGCAGAGGTTTTGTGTCTACAGCAGCGTTGTCTCATGTGATATCCACGATCGGCGCGTTTACCACAAACATTTCATCCCAGTGGAATTTTGAATCGGCATCGAATCAGGGACTTGTGCGTTTATTGGATCATTGCAAGAGTGGGATGGTGTCCGCGCCGAGTTACGAGAAGCACGCGTCGAGTATACGGTCAAACGAGCGATCAACAGCGAAAACTTGAAAGTTTTTAGCTGGTGGATGACGAAGTACCTGTCGATTTTGTGGTGGGAGCGGCACTTGCTCCAAGCGAGCCAAAGTGCTTCAATGGCTTCTTGAGCGAAACAATCTGCCACTGAACCATCCAAGTTGGGATCTGAAAGAGATCTGCTATTCGCCTGATGTTGCATATTGGGTCTATGAGCATGTTAAGGACGTTTCTATGGTGTTGGGAGTGCATTCCTAATCGGACTTTGACTTTGTTAGGTGGGCACATGACCAGCGGCTACTTCGCAAATGTGAGCTCGTTGGAATGGCAAGTGTGCTTGACAGCGCAACTCGGATCAGAAACATGGAGATCCTGCTCTGATTCACGCAAATCGATCGGGATGATGCTCCCATGAAGCGCTGGTTTACGCTGTCAGCGGTGGCCACACGTCCACAGCGAAATGTCTTGCTGTCAATTTTCCTGTAGAGTATTTCGATGACCATTGGGAAACCACGAACGATTTTGAACTGATCAAGTGGGTCACAAGCGAGTACAAGTGTAAAAAACAGGAGCACCAAGTCGTATGGATTGACAATTCGATTCTTAACATAATCAAAGCAAATCCAGATGAGGCTTCAGCTACCAACGACGCTTTGGCACTACTTGAGTTATTGTACTCGATTCGAGCTTGCATTCAGAACGCAGCGCATACAAAGTTGGCGCTAGCTATTGAACTAGTAACAACTAGGATTCGACCACGATGTTTCCCGCGAAGTGCCACCGAGGCCATAAATGAAGCTGCTCGTCTTTGTAATCTTCCAATAGTTCAATGGCTGCATCACAATCGAAGCAACGACGGATGTACTACAGCCGCAATGAACCACTTAGATGTAGTGTTTTGGCTGCATGAAAATCGCAGTGAAGGATGCACAGAGGACGCCATGAGTCTTGCTATTGCGAATGGGCATTTCGAAGTGGTATTGTGGCTGCATGCGATCAGATCAGAAGGCTTTAAGCCGGAGATCATAAGCACGGAGACTGGGCACTTGGACTTCGACTGTTTCAGCTGGCAATTAACAGATCATTCTGAAGGTCACGTTAATATCGTGAAATGGCTGTGTGAAAAGCAATTCGACGGCTGGGCCAGTCGAGCTATCGACTTTGCTGCAAATACGAGTCGACTGGACATGATGCAGCACGTGTACGGCTTTAATAAGTAGGAATGCAGTCTCAGTGCTATTGAAACTGCTGCTCGAAGAGGCCACTTTCTTGTCATACAGTGGCATGTTGATCATGATCGGGTGAAGCCAGCTCATCTTGAATGCACTTCAGAAGTTTCTGCAGCACACGTCGGCAACTTAAGCAGCGTCAAGTCCCTTGTGTCTTATTGCAAGTTTGACTATGACGATGCGTTGGTTGGGAAGGCAGCCACTTTTAGCCGTTTCGACGTTGTTGAATGGCTCTTGCGGTACTCTCACGAGCGGAGACGAATTGCTATAAAATGTCCTTTTGTGGGGCGGGAATGTCCTGAGACAAAGATGAAGCTTGGAAGGTACTGATACAATAAATCACATGATTTGGCTTTATCGTAGCGCGCCTTGTGGGGTCTTCTGCGGCCACCATGCGTTTAAACGCATCTGGCAGTACCGATCCCATGTTGATCTTTTCAATCCAAATACAGCGTCAATATTTTCGAAATTGGACTTTCAGCCATCACTTCCGCAGCCAACAGAGTCTTTTTAGCGCATTCGATGATTGTGAGATGGCTAGTAGTATCTGATAGAACAGATAGAATATGTAATCCCAGTAGAGTCTGACGTGCTCCGATGTCAGCATTTTTTCAGAATAAGAGCTCGAACTCGGTAAGCTGTCAACCACAAGAATACTTGATCGATCGGATCGAAAGGTTTTGCATAGAGTAATCACCACGTCTTTATTGTCTTTTTAAATGCATTATTTAAAGCCGCAAGGGTCCAAAACCAGCTCGTCCATCGGTTTTGTACAACTTCGCTCTCAATCGCTTTGGGGGTGCATTTCTCTGGGCGATTGAAGTGTAGTCAGTGGACTCCATCAAGATGGCCATTCGAATCAGATTGATTCATTGCTCTGGTCTAGCTGGTTGCTGAACTGCGGCAAGATGTCACGGAAGGGCTCTGGGGGCGCTAGTGTCGTTCTGATACAGCTATAGATTTTTTTAGCTGTCCAGACGACGCTGCTTCATCCATCGTTGAGTAACAAAAATTAATTGGGTGAAGATTTAAAGGAAACGGTTGGGGGGACCAATTGTTCTTCCAGCCAAAGACGTGAGAAACCAATCAAAATACAACGTCTTTTCACTGGTGATATGTTGAGACTCGTGTTGTTCACTGAGTTGGTAATCCCGAGAGTTCGATGGGTCTCAAATATCCATTTATGCAGGAAGACCCAAGTAGCCACCTCCAAATTGCATACAACTTGCCACATATCATCAAAATAATACGACTGATAGCGCCACTTGGCTAGGTGTTCATTAAGCATTGACTCTCCAAGCACATACAACGCTATTATGAAGCCAATGCAAGTCATCGAGTAGACCGTACTCTGCAGCATTGTCCATGGCTGCCGCGACGCCGTCAACTTTGCCAATGACGCGCTGTTGCATTGTTCACTTTGCGAATGCCACATATCCAATGAAGGCCGTTGGAGACCTGGTGACAGTTTGGATAGCGCGTCATCAATCATTGAAGGGCTTTCACTGAATTGACAATCGTCTCTACAACAATCGCCGTTCTCTTGAGTGGTCGCTCACTCCAGACCACACGAGAGGTAAAAAAATTCCAGTGGCTGCACTAAGCTGCACTATAAGCCACATATTGGTCTATGAGCAGAAACGAATCAGTTTGCATAACTTTCTGCCTCTAAACGTCTACAGTCAAATAAATTTACTCTCAACGTTGCAGATTAAGCACGAGTTGTCGCCAGCTATTCCCAAAGCTCGAGCATATCGCGTGCAGCAAGGTGATGGTGCCGACGTTCGTTGTGTTGGCATGTAACCATTTGAGTATTTCCATATTGCCACTCGAGCGAGCCTTTTCG
>JAADVW010000987.1:0-11213 GCA_023335875.1 Elongisporangium prolatum
TAACCTCAGCTGAGGTTAAATCACTGCTAGCGGACGGAGCGTATCGTTTATGTCACATCGTCCGCTCTTCCTACCCCTAAAAAGGGGTCGAGAGTACCCCTCCCCTATACACCCTCAGAGACAGCGATCATGTACTATATATAGTACAGTACGCGATTTGTGGCCCCCTCATTTATCAATTATTGAAAGTTAGTGACTGACAATCAATGTGTGCATTTTGCGTTACGTACGTCGTTGATTTTCACACTTTATGCTCTAGTTTCAATTTTCTATAGCAATTTATTTATTTCCACAGTAATTCATGTACACACACTGCGGTCAAGATCTTTTTTTGGCAGATGTACGGAGCAACTTCAAGCAATCGTGCGTGTCGCTTGCGTCGCGAGCTTAGCATGAACAACCTGAGAGCGACCGCATTGGCTGCGGCATGGCGATAGACGATGACGACGGCCTGCCTGCGTCTGTTGCTGGGAGGCACACCTTCATTGCCTCACTGGCTTCTCATCGCGACTAATGTGGCTCTGAGGTCTTGTGACACCTTTGTCCACTGCGCATTTAATGTGACGCCCACGTATACAACAACGGCACCACTATCGTGTCTAGGACATAAGTTTTATACGAAGTTGGCACGAGCACACTACCAGGAGTAAACGACCAGACTGGATGGTGGCTTGTGAGAGACCCTCAGAGCACCAAACAAAAGCTGAGGCCGTGCAGAAGAGAAGCAGTGGATTGCTTTGAATAAGTCACTCCGAGGATGCTGCTTTGGCACAGCAACGACACGTGAAAGCTGTAGCTCAAGTCTTCCAGCATCTGTGGCGCCAAATCGCTCACACATTTCCCCAACGACCAGAATGAGCCAGTAGGTCGCTTTGTCCTATAGATGAGATCAATCGATAGTACAAGCAGCCTAGTGCGAGCAGGAGCATACGACAGTCGTGACGACCACGTCCACACTGAAGATGATTCGCAGGTTTTCTCCAATCTGTGGCGGTCAAGACCGCGACCACCAGCCAGTAGAAGCGCGGTTCTTGTTGCTTGAGATGCACTTGGTGCTCCAGAGCCACCGCCAGGGTGCTTAGCATGAGACCAGTGGCGCGTGCGATTCCGCACTCGAGTGAGCAAACTCCCTGTAGCTGTAAGCACGAGAGCGGAACCTCACCGAAGCAGCATTTGGCTGATGTCTTGAGCTCTACCGCCTCACGCTGCGCAAGAAGTCAGCGTACCCCCGAAGATTCACTGATTTCGGTCTGGAGCCAGAGCAAATTCCTCCAGTTGCATGGGATTGATCCACGAATTACTCCCACTCTACACAAAGTTCGTACTATAGTTATCTTTCGGAGCGCCCTTGACTCCGACGTCGCTGGCTGAGCCGATGGACATGGCGCTCTTGGGCTGCGCCGCCAGCGCGTGACTGCGATCGGCAGCCGTCTTGACACCCGCGTTCACAGACAGGTACACGGCCACCGCCGTGACAGCGATGGATAAGCCCGAGGTGCCGAGCGCGACGACGAAGGACGGCCCAAAGGACGTATCAGTGCTGCTGGTGTCATCGTCACTCGCAGTGGTGTTCGTACTACTCGAAGTGCCGGTCGTGACGCAGCGAGGGCCCTTCCACGAACTACTCTTACACTTGCAGCGGCCGCTGGAGCAGGATCCTGTGACAACGGAGCTGCCAGAGTCCAACGTGATGGTGCAGTCGTCATCGTTGGTGCAGAAGCCACCTCCCGATACCTCAGTGTGCGGGTTATCGTCGTCCACGTACTCGTCAATGTGGTCCGCAATCCATTCAGCCGTTGGGTGCGTGGTCGGATCGCAACCGTACGCCATGGTGGAGTTAGAGCTCTGATCCTGGTACAAACGGATGTAGTCGATCTTCATGTACAAAGGGAAGGCGTCGCAAATGGCTTCGTCATCCGATCCTGAGCCTCCACAGGCGCCACCAGCGTTCGGAGGGTTCACACCCCACGTGCTGGAGAGCGCCACGTTCATGATGATGTACATGGGCTCCTCCAGCATCAGCTTCTTGGGGTTCAGCCGGCCTGCGTCCTGCGGTGGGTTTTCAATGGCACTGGCGGGGATCTCAAACAGTGGACTGCCTGCCAGCATCCAGCGAGCGTAGCCACTGGAGCCCATGACCCACTCGAGCTGATACGTCACGAACTCCGTGTACACGCCCACGTGAAGCGGCCAATTGGCTGAGATGGCGTCCATACCGTACGCGAACTTGGTGGTGGCGGAATCCGACGAGCCAGAGCCGGAGGAGTCTGTGCAGTACTCGGCCGTGTTGCCAGCGCTGCACAAGTACGCGCCCTTGTAGCCGTTCTGCTTGGGGAAGCACGTGCCGTTGGAGTTGATGCCCCAGTAGTCGGACGTCGTGCCATCAATGAGACTGACGTCTCCGTCAACATCGTACGAGGCCGGACAGGTTGTGAGCGAGCACGTGTTCTCCGTGATGCCGGCCTTGAGCGAAGCTTTGATGGTCGCGTACGTCTGCTTTTCAGATGACGTGGCCACGCAGTAGTTGTTGGCTCCGTACTTAAGTCCCTGATACCATGTCTTGTAATCACGTGCCGCAGAGTACGTGGCGGTGGGCACATCAGGGATATTGCCGCCAGAGGTCGTACATGTATACGCGTAGACACACGAGCCGACCGCGTATTCGTCTCCGATCATACGGAATTTCAGCGGCATGGCCGGTCCGATCTGGATGGAGGACGAAATGGTCGTGCCTGCGCCTTCCAGCAGATCGATCTCCGGAGCTCCGCGGCCCTGATTGGCGTTCATGCCGGAGCCTGGGCTGTCATCACAGGCGCTGATGCGCTGGTTGGACGAGTTGAAGAGCGACTCGTTGCACTCGTTGTAGGAGAATGGCCACATGCGGTTGGTGGAAGCACTGAAGATGGCTCTGCCCAGGTTTCCCATCATCCAGATGCCAGGCCACGTGGGGTAGAAGGCGCTGGTGGACACGCGGCCGCTGGATCCACTGGCGATATCCGGGTTGCTGGAGCTGGTGACACCAGGAAGCTGTGCGCGGACCTCGAGCATGCCTCCCTGGAAGCAGAACTTGTTCCAGGACATGACCATGGCCGATCGGTAGTACTAACATTTACGCATCCAGGTTAGTTTCACTTATAAGGCTTAGTGAAGGACTCGCTATACGTACAAAAGTCGTGGTCTCATAGCCAGCTGGACTCAGGTATGAATTCCAGAGCTTGAGGGTGATCTCGTCCGTATCCGTCTCAATGTAAAAGTAGCACGTGTCGTCGTCGCACTTGGTACTGGTCATGTTATGCGAGTAGACCTCGAGAGCGGCGTTCACACCGTCGGCCTTGTCCATGGATGTCCACAGGTGATCCTTACCAGGTTTGAAACTGCGGCCGGCCGTGTTAAACTCGTCGCTCATGACGAGGTTCCACGTATCGCCCCGGGAGCTGGTATACGTCTGGTGTGAGTCCGGCGTGTCTGGGTCGACCCATTCGAGGATGCCCGACTTCGTAGCGAATGTCTTAGCCTCAGTCACACACACACCCACGGCTAGCGCGACCACAGCTGCCGCCGTAGTCCTGCGTACAAACGTCATGATCAGCGTTTCGTGTGTGAGGCTTGCGCTGCTGTCTGTCAAGTGACATCGGCGGCCGGTCTCTATTGGGCCGTGTTGTGGCGTTGACAGCGGCTAGGGACATAGGGTTGGTGGCGAATGATAGGCCAAGAGTTCGAGAAAAAAGTTTTACAAGAAGGAATCCGTATACAGTAGGGGGCGCGATAAAGGAACAGTCTACCTCTAATACCTCTTTATAAACGATATCATCATATTTTAAGGGGTTTTGTATCTCAGTTCTTTGTATATGCCCATATCTATGTGGTATCTGCCTTTTCTAAATCCCTCTTTAAATCGATACAGATCAGGTGTTCCTTTATCGCGCCCCACTGTATTGCTCTGCACTCACCGTGCGCAACAACCATTATGTGCGGTATACACATACTGTATGTGTATACTAGTACTGTACTCAGCGGCTCAACTACTTTATTGTTGCCAACGAGACTCAACTCCGTATAACACTAAAATAATGGGGGAGCGATTTTGTCTCCGAACAGGGCGTTGGTGTTCAGCGTATTGGCGAAGTCTTGCGTAGTTGGAAAGTATACACTTCGGCGTTGACATTGTGATGTGGGTGTATAGCGGGATTTTGACTGATTTTCGGCGGCTCAACAGAATAGTTTTGAAATGATTTATTTTGCGTTTCAAGTATACGTGAACTTGTCCGCATATATTTCAATACGGATCCAGATGGTGGGTTCTTCCGCCCATAGGGCTGGGACCTTTTGCAGGATTGGGTACATTCAGAAAACACGCGTGCCGAACAACAGGAATCGCTGAGCTACCCTTCCAGCACTTGACGCCCATGCGGTGGCACCTTCTCATGCGATCAACATGAATGCCCTCCATGTCTCTTCCTCTGCATACTTTAGTTGGAATCGACGGCGTCATCACCCAGTGGGAATTAAGAGTCTTAACTCCACAAGCAGATTACTTCGTATACTAGACGGTCTCCTAATAGACGCATACGACACATTTTCGATGTCATTTGTCCAATGCTGCGTCGACTGCAGCGGCCGCAGACCAGGATCCCCGCTGGGGCGTCGCAGGAGGACGAGGACGCGCAGTGGGGCGCGTGCGCAGCGCTTATAGACGACACGCTCTCGAGTATCCAGCTGCTCAGCAACCGCAATGCGCGCGGCTTCGCATCGCTCGACCTGCCGCCGCTCATTCTGTGGCACCAATTGTAATGTCTCCATTCTGCATTTGGGTACGTTCTTGATGGGACTCACGCTGCTGTATCTGCGACCATAGATACGCAGTGCTGCCCAATCGCACGTTCATCGATCAGAGTGTGCATCGTCTGCGCAAGAGCGCGGAGCTGCTGGCATTCCCTGTGCCCACTGGCGTGAGCGACACAGTGTTGATTCGGCGCTCTGAGTTCCTGACGCGTCTGGACCGCTCCGTGCGGCTGCTAGAGACCCAACGAGTCCAAACTCGTGATAGAGACCAGCAGCAGCCTCTTCAAGCGAAGCTGGACGCGCTAACCCACTTGAGAAGAGCTCTCCCGCAGCTCTGTGGACTGCAGACCATCACCATGACTGCGCTGGTGCAGGCTTTTAACGGCGACATCGAGATGCTGCACGAGCAGGCCGTTCGGACGGACGTAATGTACGTGTACCAACGACAGCTTTGCTCTGGGCCCAGTCGACTGACCTTCTTCACGGTTCAGGTGGCTCCATCGACTCGGCTACCTGCTGCCGACCGTGCAGTTGAACAGCGAAAGCTTCCATCTGTCGGTGCCAGCGATCGGGAAGCTTGTCACCGCCGTCAAGAAGACGCGGACAGCGCTGCTAAGCACAATCAAACGCACGCGGTACAAGCAGGTGGCTGAGCAGCAGCTCAAGAAGACCAAGCTGCGCCACTCGCCATTCGAACTCGAGTACCATCTTGCAGACATGGAAGGCTGCGGGCTTGTGCACCGCACCAAAGTCACTTCAGGGACGCTCGTGACGCTCGTAGACAGATGACAGTTTATCTATGTGCTCTATGTGCCTCTTCCTGTGCTATTACTTGGCTCACGTGCGGATGCTGAGCCGCAGTTTGCGTCCTTCTTCCGCCATCTTCTTCACGCCGTAGCTGTCGATGTAGCGCAGAATGGCGTTCTCGTCTGCGTCCAGAGGCAGTTTGCCCAGGCGCAAGTGCTGCATTCACAAACAAACACGCGTCAATCATCTGCCGTGTGGCCAGCGAACAGACGAGAAGCACTCACTTTGGACACGCCCCGGCGCAGATCGGACGTGAAAATGCCCGGAGCGACCGCGTAGCGCACGCAGAGTTTGGTCGTGAACTGCTTGGGCAGCATCGCGCGCGGCTTCTCTCGCTCCACCAGGTCGATCCGGTTCTTACGCACGATGTTGTGGCGCTTGCTGGCGCGTTCCTGGTTCGCAGCATCGACTTCCGCCAGCACCTGAGCGAGCTCTTGGTCGTCAAGCTTAGCGTTGGACTCGTAGACGCGCTCGAGGTACGAGCCCCAGCGGTCGAGCTCGCCTTGAGCGCTCCAGTTCTTCTTGACCTCCTTGTAGATGAGGTTCTCTCGGAAGGCCGTCATGGCGTCGTCTTCCGCTTGCGTCAGCAGTGTGCGGTGCGACAGACCCTTACGCTCCTTGGCCAACTGCGTGTTCGAGTCTTCGTACAGCGACACTGTGTGCAGCTTGCCCCCGAAGGAGCTGCTGAGCAGGATCAGACCTTCGGCCGGTGCAATGGGTACGCGCACAATGCGGTTCGTGTCTGTAGGAAGAGGACGCACAAATCAGCACGAGAGAGAAGCATGAGCGCATTGCACCACGCACCGAGAGCGGCATCGAACGCCGTGCGAGACATTCCCTTGGTAGCCACAGCCAAGGCACCGCCGACCATGCATCGGATCTGGTTGAGCAGGAAAGCCTGGCCCACAATGTGGACACGAAGGTACGGCTCGCCACAGAAGTCCTTGATCAGACTGCCTGTGCACGAGTACACCGCACGACGATGGCGCGGCAGCAGCTTGCGCGAGATCTCGTCGGGGCTTTCGAACTGGCTGCCGTTCTCCACCGCGTATTCATCGCTGTTGGCTTCGCCTTCTTCATCGTCGTGCTCCTCTGTGTCGTGCTCCTCTGCGTCGTGCTCGCTCTCTTCGACACTGGAGGCAGCCAACTCGGCGTCAGCATCCTGCTGCGCACGTGTCTTGAACTGTTTGAAGGCGCGCACCTTGGCATGCACCTTGTAAAAGAAGGACCGGGACTTGGTGAAGTTGTGAAAGTCGTGGATGCCTTCGTAGCGACGCAGTGTGCTGCAGAACTGCTCCACACCCTGCTCCACGTCCAGCGGCTCGTCTGTCTTGAGATAGTTCTTCTCCAGGAACGACAGCGGCATGAAGTACTCGTACTCACGCAGCACGCAGTTCTTGCGCGCAGCGAAGCGCTTGTTCACGCGCGTGGCCGAGAAGATGCGGATCGTGTCCGGCAGCGACTCGTTCAGACGCTTTGCCAGTCCACGCACGCGACCGGTATCTGGATCCACGTCCTTCTCCTCATCAATGAGCAGTTTGCCCGAGAACTACAGCACAGTCATCGCATGAGAGAGACTGAGCAATCCTCAGTCAGCCAGAGGACCATGCACGTACCACGATACAGCCAGCGTGCACGCCTTTGTCCGTGCGGCTGCTACGCGACCAGTCGATCTTGCGCAAGTCCACGAAGTTGGACTCGCGCATGGCGCCGGCCTTGAAGATGGCCTGGCGCAGGTCGTCCTCGATCGTGTTCACGTTCTCGTTGAGCTGCACGCCATGGTAGCCGGTGCCCAGATACGCGGCCACGAGCGCCACCTTGCGCTTGACCAGCTTGGTCTCCGAGCTCATGCATCGCTGCTGGTCTAGTGCGGACAACAGACTGGAGCAAGAGGCTCTGGCCCACACAGGCCGCCGCTGCTGCAGCGCCAGTCGCAGCATCATCACCCGATTGCGTTGGATGGTCCCAACCGGATCAGCAGTACCGTGGCGGACATAGTCAAAGCAGCCATATATAAAACCTTACATTTTTCGTGCAAAAGCGGCAGTTGAGGTTTTTCCACTCATACCGTTCCTGTGGTAAACCTCCACTCCAAGATTTCCAATAGATAAGACATGGTGCTCGCTCTTCGTGTGGCCAAGACGCTCGCGCGCTCGTCCTTCCGCTCGGCGGCCGCACGCCCCGCGTGGTTCTCCACCTTCTACACCAAGCAGCACGAGTACATCAAGGTGGACGGCAAGACCGGTACCGTCGGCATCACGGACTTCGCGCAGAACTCGCTCGGCGACGTTGTCTACGTGGACCTGCCGTCTGTGGGCGACAGCTTCGCCAAGGGGTGCGTCCATTCTACCGCCCTCTTGCGGATAGAAACATGGGAATGACGAAGACGCATGTATGTTTTAACCAACAGCGAGGCCTTCGGCGCCGTGGAGTCCGTTAAGGCTGCCAGTGACGTGTACCTCCCTGCGTCTGGCAAGATTATTGCCACCAACGAGGTACGCTCTCTTGGCTGTGCAACTAGACGTCTGGCTGACGGATTATGGATTGGATGCAGGATCTGAGCGAGAACCCGAGCCTGGTGAACGAAGAGGCCATGACCAGCGGCTGGTTCGTGAAGATCGAGGTGCGTGAACTCGTGGCTATGAAGCTGCTGGGTCTGTCGATAGCTTACATGACTGTGCACAGATCGACAACGCTTCGGACCTGGACGATCTGCTCAACGAAGAGGCCTACAAGGAGCTCTGCGACAACGAAGAGCACCACTAGGGTCTCTAGACCCCACTCGCTAGTGGAATTAGAAGCGTATTCCGTTGTCTTTCCTTTGCAAGCGCCAATCGTTTCCATGGCAAAGTCAATAGCAGCACTTGTTTCCTTCGTCTCTTTGCTGTCCTTTTGGTTTTGACGCATAGAGAGGGTATTGCGCATTCACAACTAATGAAGCGACGTGCTCACGCGCTGCTCGTCACCCACATGCACCACCTACCTGTAATCTTGTTGGGCAGGAACGACGGTACTATATGGACAGTTGACCCTCCGTTTTGAGATATTTCACAACCAGTACGCTTGCCGAGAGGATCTACTGTACGGTGGTCATTGAAGCTGGCCTGTCTGTGCGCAGTCTGGTTTCTGGCCAAGAGGCCATGGAGCCATCCGTTTGGTCGTCCCACTAGAACAGGATCGAGAGAATTCAAACGTTCTCAGAGATCCAGTATCTCTTCTCAGAGGCTCCTGTTCATCTCTGTATGTTCAATTCACTTGGCCAGTTGCAATCCAGCGGAGACCATGGCCTCTTCTTCTTCCGACCTCTCGGCGTCAACCAACAGCAATGAGGAGATCACATGGAACGGGCCCGACCTGTGTGTGTGGGAGCCGATCACGCCCGGGTGTTTGCAAGAGCGCACTTGCTCCGCGTGTCTAAATGAGCCGGTGCCAGACCACTCTATCGGCTGCTTCCTCGAAGTCGACGCGGGCGAGTGCCACCCGTTCGACCAACTGGAGTTGTCTCCAGAGGTAGCAGCGCAGATTAACGCCAGCATCACCAACGCGGAGCTGTACGCGTTGTTAGAGACCGTGGGCATTTTCTCGTCACTCAATCGGACCTACTGCGACGCCTCGGACGCTGCCTGTGAGCTCTGCGACGCTCTGGCCAACAATGTGAGCTACGTCGTGACAGACACCCAAGGACAGAACATGACAGCCAACGAGGAGGTTTGCTTCGGCAAAGGCGGCTGTGTGTGCGCCAAGGCGTGCGAGTCAGCTCAGTGGATAGCCCAGACCATTGGCCATTGTGCTGGCGGCCAGCAAGTGAGCGAGGACGAGGACGCCACGATCATAGGCGTGCTACTGCTGCTCATCATCGGCATCTTCCTCGCTGGCGTCACTGTTTGGCGCTCGTACACGCGGCGGTCAACGTCGCCAGATCGTCTTCAAGCGCAGAACAACCGCGATCCGAATGACCAGACGCAGCGACTGGAGCTCACAGGTTGGCTCATGTGGCGCCAGGAGATGCGCCACCCCAACTCTGTCATTAGAGACCTCTTCGAGGGACTCTCCACGCCCAAGCTCACGCGAGTGGCCGCCAGAGCCAGCGCCAATGGCAACGCTAATGCCAGTGCCAGCAGCTCTGCTCGATCCACGACGACAGACAATGGCGAGCGGCCGCATTTGGTGTGTCTATAAACGTAAATAGGTTTGTATCTAGGTGTCATGGATGTAATTTGAGTTTTGGTCCATAGATTTTCTTTTATTCTTTTATTATCATGTGTAATAATAGGTAACGATCTCTCAGCCGTGGCTTAAGTGCGCACGTATGAGGAACGTTGCAGCACTCGGCGCCGTTTCGGTTCTTTCCATGGACCAAGCCGCATGGCTGCGGTAACTGGCTGGATGTGCGGCCTCCGTCTCCCGCCCGTCCGCCTTTGACACTCTGACTATTTGAGTTTGCGCCTGCTCCATGACGGGACGCCTCCAGCTCCTGCTGCTACTGACCACGCCGGCTCTGGTGTCCGCACGCCGCGACGGTCGACTGCCGAATGGCGATGCTGTGTTCGTCAACGCGTTCGTTGATAAAGTGCCCATGCAGGTGCACAACGGCGCATACGAAGCCGTAGAGCCCGGCCGCCGCTACGTTCGGACCATCAAACAGATCGACATGACGTTCACGCTCGAGCACAGCAGCAAGATGCAATGGCAGCTGACCGGATACCACTGTCCCGAGACCAGCGAAACCCAAGCGTGTGAACCCTTTATGACCACGACGCTGGATGGAGAGCTGGACCAGGAGAAAGTAGGGCGACGCACGACGCGAGAGTTGCAGTTCGGCTTCCCCACAGTCGTGGACCCGCCAGTGTTTACGGACGGCACACTGGCGTACTATGGCTGCGATTACTCAGGCGAGAGCGACTGGTGCTGCTCCCAGTCCAGTGTATCTTCCGGCTCGTCATCGACATGCTGGAGTTTGAATTCCTGCAGTGAGGACTATACGATGTGGAGCGGACAGAACCTGATTTGCTGCACATCAGATGCAGCGCAGTGCATCCTTACCTACGAACCACCCATGCCCACACCTTCGCCAGATACCCCCGCTCCGACCTCGACAATGACAGTATCTCTTATTCCTGATACTACAGCGCCGATACCACAAACAGAAGCCCCCACAAATGCTCCCACCGATGCACCAACAAGTGCACCGACAAAAGCACCGACAGACGCTCCGACAACCGCACCGACGGATTCGCCGACAAAAGCGCCATCAAATGCACCAGAGCCAACAATCGCTGATGTGACTGAGACTCCTACTGATGCCCCCGCGCCAACGATAGTGACTGACGCTCCAACGGATGCTCCAGCACCAACCATTGCAGATGTAACGGAAGCTCCAACGGATGCTCCAGCGCCGACGATCGCAGATGTGACTGACGCACCAACAGATGCTCCAGCACCAACCATTGCGACTGTGACATCGTCCACCGGGTCAACGACTGGATCAATAACGGGTACTCCGTCAGCTACAACTGGTGCAGGTTCGACAACGACGACTGGTACTCCGGCGACGACGACGGCATCAGGATCCTCAACGGGAACTCCGTCCACGACTACATCGACTGGATCGACCACTGGATCTA
>JAADVW010000988.1:0-11203 GCA_023335875.1 Elongisporangium prolatum
CAAATTAAAACGGTCGAGACCAATAGTGGAATCAAGTGTGAGAGAATCGACGTTTTACCTTTAGAACCCCCTAACGCGAACGTGAACGCTAGTGTCACTCCAGGTTAACAAACTTTTCGAACCTTAACGTTGCCAGCTCTAGCCAGAGACGCTTTGTTTGCTGACTAATTGCGATTGGCTGTGCTGATAATGACATTCTTGTATGATTGGACTAAATACTTGCATGCTGACAACGCTGTTTTTCTGCTAGTAGCAATTCTGAGAGGGGAACATTTTTGGAAAGGTGGCCTTTGAGGATGTCCCACATTGAAGAAACGCCCACCTCCGCAGAAAAAATAGCCCTGTGATTGCTTCGGTTAAGTACCGGAGAATCTTCGCCTGCTCTCAATGATTTATGCTGTAAATTGACGAGAACTCCACCTTGAAAAGTGCTGGATGCGCCCAGATCGCGACGACAAATAGCGCTGAGAGACCAAGCGTCTGTATTACAGCGATAGCCACGGTAGAGCACGTCGCAGCGGTGCGTATATACACGTTAGAAGAAGCAGAAATTGCAGACCGCGGAGTGCATTGAGCGTTGGCTAACTCGTGGCATACGCTCATTGCTAAGAGGGCTGGTTGTTGTGGTCTGTGGCAGAGAGTCAGATCGACATTCAGTTCTAGAAACTGTTGATTTGGTCACCTTTCCATGTATGTGCGAATTGAGTTCTCACGGTTGGCAACTTGCTACTTGGCTGATTCAATCTGATTGGCTGATTTTTGTCAGCAAATTAGCACAAGTAGCCAAGTGTGAGAACCCCTAATATACGGAACAAACCCGCCCAAGTGCAGAAAGCGTACAGTCTGCACCAAAAGTCTGTGCGGTAAATTGAGCTAATTTTGATCTAAATTGTTCCAATTGCGCTAAAAACGACTTAAAGAGTCCAAAAGCATGGGCTTTCTACTGGTCCATTTCTTAAATGAAATCGAGCATGAGGAGATCGAGAAAAATCATGATTTTGGGGCATGACAAAAGTCTGTGCATATTGAGGTTGAAACGTGGTATTAAGGTTTTGATGCAGAATCACGCCCATCCAGTACTTGGTCTTTCTTCCTATGTACTTGAGGATGTCAGCCATGCGATGAGGCATCGAATCGACGAACGCGCTCAGTATTGTGGGGTCAAACGTCGCCACGCTCCAAGAACAGCAACTTTGAGCTTTTCGACGCTCTCATTTTGCTTGCCGGCGGCATAAACATCGCACGTTAGCTGCCCCGAAATATTCTCGATTGGGTTCAAGTCGGGCGAAAGAGAAGGCCACGGCAAGACACGTTTACGTCTCAAGAAATGCTTGAGTATCGTACAAAGCATGAATGCTAGCGTTGTCGTGCTGAAGAACGTAGTTGCTGACAGGAATTTAGTCTCCAACAGAACGCAAATAGCTTGTAAGTGTTTGCTAGTATGCATGTGAGTCCTGGCTGCCAGTGAGAATCGCCAACTCGGTCGTGCCAAGCGCCGAAAAGCCGCCCCTTTAGGGATCGTCGATTTGCAGTTCCTGTACCAAATAAGTACGAATACCAGAACAGTATATATTTATTTCTCTGTCCCAGAAATTCTCCAATCTCTTGACTGGTTCAGGAGAGCGCAAACGCCAGCATACGCCCGACTTCGACGAAGACCGCCAATTCGCTCATTCATCATTTGGAGTCTGTGGTTATCAGCAACGAGCGAATCGCGCAGGTCTTCTACAAGAATCTTGGCGAAGACCAGCACCAGTGCCTCCACTGTTCAGCGGGGAAGAAGCCGTACACGCAGAACGGCGGCGGATCCACGAACCTCGTCAAGCACGCGAAGAACACGCACACGAACTGAAAAGACATTGTGAACGCCGTCCCCGCGACCAGCAACTACTTCCAGCTGCGCTTGCCAGATGATCGATCCCGCGATATCCACGCATTGGCGAAGTGGGTTATCAACCAGAACTTGCCTCTCAGCTTCGTGAATGTGACTGGAGTCACACAGCATGATGCACAGAGGTGCTTAGAAGCTAGGTTTCCGCTCGCGCTAGTCTATTGCGCGAGTGCTACAGACGAAGTAGATTTAAGACTGAGTATGCTCAGCTTATCTTACCTGAACTGGCTCCTACTAGAGTTATCCTTCCTAACCTCATACCCCTTCTTACGTGATAGCCTGATTTCTGCTGGGGCTATGGAGGTTCCTATGTACCCAACTTTTGGTACACTTAGGTACGACTTGCGTATACGCGTAGCTCTTCAGCAGGTACCCACCGTACAGTGGCTCCTCTCTATAAGGTAGATTGAGGTGCAGCACACCACGGATAGTGCCACCTCATTGGAGTGACAACGGGTTATCTTTTTGTGTCACAACCATAACGTTACCCCGTTACAGTGGATGACCGAGAGACCCGCTCCCCTCCAGCATTGCTTCTGCGGCTCAAAAAAAACTACATCACCAAACTGCGGAGACGACGCGCGCCGTGATCAAGACGACGTTGCCGGAATGGTTTGGATTCGTTTTCGACGGTTGGACAACCAAAGGTCAGCATTTACGTGCGCTCTTCGCTGTTTTCAGCGATCTGTGTGCATGAAGACGATGCGAACGAGCTGCGCTGCGATGGCAGAGCGTACGTACTGCTTGCGTTCTGTCCTCTCTCTTGTGAGGACGATGTCAGCACTCAATCCTAACTTCGACTTCATCGCCGACACGTTGTTTATCTTCGATGTCGTGAGGGACAGCGTTGTGTTTCTTGTGGGAGACAATTGCTCCTTCGATCAAGCCATTGGCCGCGGGGAAGGCGCACTTCCGTTCATTGGCTGCACATCCCATCGTTTTAATTTGGCCGTGGACAGCAAGCTCGAGATGCCGGGGAACGCCTTGTTGCAGGACACAGTCCACAGCTTCATGACGTATTTGACAACAATCAAAGACCGAGCGGCGACGGTGACTCCACTGACCGCAGTATTGCGGAACATCACTTGCTGGTCCAGTACGTATGAGATGCTCTCGAGTTTCATTGAGATCTTCGCGTTGGTTGAACAGTTGGGGTACACTACGGTGTTCGCAATCGGCCTCTACGAGTCCATCGAGCCTTTCCGAGCGTCTTACAAGGCGATCGCTCAGCTCTACGGGGCTTGAACGAGGTCACGAAGGAGCAACAGAGAGCGACGATCACGCTATCAGCGGTGCGGCACTTGTTCGACGACGTCCTGATCTATGGGCCTGAGATGGGCTATCATCTCGCCCAAGAGGCAGAGATTGTGAATACCGGGTTCCTTGAGAGTGCGGTGGCGAAACTTCAACGCGGCAGCCAAGCCTTACACAGCGAGGAGCGCCCAAAACTGTATCGTTCAAGTTCAACATGATCCGACCAGCGTAAGAGAAAGAAATGTTTGTCGGGGCTGCGTACAAGGAGCGAAAACGCTCGCCGGTGGCCAAGTCATCGATACTCGGTTCGTTCACCGACGTCGAACGAGTGTGAGCGGTGTTTCTCGATTACCAAGATTGTGTTTAGTGATCTGCGTCGCTGTCTGAGCACTGAAACATTGGAGGACATCTCGATGCTTCGCTACAACAAGACGTTGTGGGATGCGCACACTGTTGTCAAGGTTCACCAGGCGACTCCCGAACCAGTGGTGATTATCGACAGGCTCAGCATGGCCACGTCAGCTTCAACTAAGCTGCAGGAATACTGTCGAATACCAAAAAGAACAGAGTTTACTGACTGCCGCCCATTTTGTTCATGGAACTGATATAGTATTCAGTACCATCGATCCCTGCGCCCCATACCATGAGTGACCCACCGACGTTCTGCCGGCTGAAGAACTCCTCTTTCATCGCGAATGTCGTTCCAATAGTATTGGAAGGTATCCGAACCATCCAGAATAAACATTTTCTCGTCGTTGAACACGACAGTGCTCCAATCGATGCGTTGACGATTCATTTGGTGGGCCCAGTTCCGTCGTCGATCTTTATGCTTCTTGGTCAGCTGCGGCATATGCATCCTCGCCCCAAACCTGAGGTATGGTGCCTTCTGGAGCTCACGCTGCACGGTGCGAACTGAAGCGTTGAGATTCAGGGCCGCCTTGAGCAATATTGACGTCATTCCATGTTGTTCCTCTTGCCTGATCAAAATCCGCCGCCCTCGCTCGACGTTTCTTTAGGCACTCCAGATCGCTTCTTCTTGCCGTAGGTGCTGCGATTGTTCACGTACTTGCCAATACCCGTTGTAGAGCGATTTAGTGCCTTTACTATAGCGGCATTGAACCAATTGGCAGCTTTTAGTGCGTCAATTTGACCACACTCGTTGGCTGGGAACTCGGTTCCCTCCACAGCCCCCACTGGATGTATATTCACAATCGCCACATCACGGACTTTTCACTTGTCCCACACTAACGTTTTGGAACGTTCGAGAAAGCTAAATAACGCGTTCTAACCTCGATGTGCACAGACTTTTGTCATACCCCAAAATCATTATTTTTCTTGATCTCCTCAGCTCGAATTCAATTAAATTAATTGCACCAGTAGAAAGCCACGGTTTGGGACTCTTTTACGTCGTTTTTAGTGCAATTGGAATCAATTTAGATCAAAATTAGCTGAATTTACCGTCCTGCACAGACTTTTGGAGTGGACTGTATATCAAATGACAAATGGTGTGACGGTGCCACCACCAGGGTACTTTGGCGTGACCGACGTACCATCAAGCGTTTGGTTCGCTTGCCAGATGGGAGGTGGGCCGGATCAGTGTCGAAAACAACGATTCCCGTAGTAAGACCCGATACACCAGACCCATCAAGCATACACCCGAAGTCCTAGCTCCCACTTGGCATTTAGGTTGTGGGGGGCCATGGAGTCTGACAGCGACGGAGGCTCGGGCTCCAAGCACTTGTCTGAGGCGAGGAGGAGGCATTCCAGAACTTCGTGAAGGCGCCATTTTTTTTCAGTGCACCCGACGCTGTTCAGGCTGTACGAGACCACGCAGTACAGGACAAGAAAAGCGGTCAAGATCCCGAGTCACGGTGGAACCGACAGGGAAATTGTGCGTACATCGGCTCCACTCTGTGCGTTCGACGTCAACTCTACCGCCGTATTCGCATCGTTCAGGGGGATCACGAATGGTTACATCGGTGCATCTCGAGTACGAACCTCGATCATAACGACCGTACGTCTACCCCCAAAGCCGACTGAGCACTATATTTGCTAAGCTTGCGGGATTTGCGGCACCACTCCGAACCGACCGTCCAATAACAGCGGCGTCGCTTGTTGACCAAGTCCAAGAGAACAACGGTGTCTCGCCAGCCAGGATGAAGCGCAAGGTGTATAGGGCGATGGAGCTAGGTCGTGAACAATCTGATATGGAAGCACGTTAGTTCGGTCTCATCGGCCCGTGTCTCGAATCGTTCGCTGACAACAATCCCGGAACCGTAGTGCGATTTGAGAGCGATTCCGACTCACGCTTACGCCGCGCAGTCGTAGTCGTTGGTGCCTCGGTGAAGGTGCGATCATTCGTCAGCAAATTGTCGGTGTCGAGTGCAGTCACTCCAAGAATAAGCATTTATCTGGCGTGCAGATTCGTCTCGTCACTCGCGACAGCAATTTCAGGAACATAACCATCGGGTTCGAGCTGTTGCCAGCAGAACACAATGACAGCTAACGTAACGCAGCAGATCTGGCCGATATTCGGGTACCTTTTATCTTTTTTGTGATTGTTTTGTCACTTTTTCGAATTTGGCAGCCCCAGCAACAGCGTTGCAAAGAGGAGGTCCGGCTCTACCTCGAACTGGCGTTTAAATCACTAAACGTTTAAAACTGGCCCTTTGAAGCGACAGAAACGGCCGAACCAAAAACTAGACGACATCAGTTTTTGGCCGATTGAATATGGGTTCATTCTTCCAATTGTACCAAACAAGGTATGCTTCTATAACTCACACTTGCATTTTGTATGGGCCCAATGAATGTACAAAAGCAGGTGGTGTTTTGGGACTCTCGCCTTTGGTCAAAGAGAGCTCTATCGAATGCAAGATGAGCATATATTTAAGAGTGCTATGGACCGTTATGGAGGTCGCTAGATGCCAACAAGCGTCTCTTGGCGTCCACTGTCGTCCGTCTCTCCCGCTTGTTGTCCTCTTCGGGCGGTAGTGTGAGAATCTGTTCACGCACAGTCGCTTTGGCCACTTCGGTGATTGCTCGTCTTTCTTGATTCCGTTGCCCTTGAAAAGCTTGACACGACCTATCACGACCGGAAGGGAGAGAGGAAAGATGCCACTTACCGCGAAGCCTGATACTGCATTCATGGCCATGCGATTGCCGCCACCTTTCCACACGTCAGACGCAATTGTGACGGCTTCCTTCCTTGTGCTATTTGCTCGACCTGAACGCATTATGAGTTTGTTAATCTCCTCACGCATAGAGATTTTCACCACCTCGAAATCGCCGCCATCCAGAGGCTGGAAAAGATGAATGGTGTTCGTCAGAAGCTGCACCAGGATCACGCCGTATCTTGCAGGGGCAGCATCGATCATCGAAGGGAGCTGAGACGATGACGAAGTGTTGTCGTCGTCTTCATCAGCCCTGGTGACGTTACTGACTAGCTTCTCGCGTGGAGATGGAGAGACACTGGCGTGTGCATTGACATCGTTTGTTGGCTTCGAGATGAAGCCGAAAGCACCTACAACCTCACCACGTGGCGATTTCAGAAGCCGTTCCTGTTCGTCGCCGTCGTAGTGCTGGCTTTCTTGATCGAGTCTTCAATCTCGTCGACCGCGTCCGCGGCGCCATTGCACTCACCCTCGCAGCCGTCGCCACTCGACACACGATCGCCTTGGCCGTGAGACGATGATTCATTTTTTTATGTTGTTGAAGACGACGATGCTTGCTTCTTCGTTTCCGTTGAGCTGAACCGGAGCCACTCGCCTAGTTACCGCCCTCACCACACGAGTTACCGACGTGCTGGCTGTCTCCACGGTCTTGTATATCTCTACATCTGCCATCAGCGCGCCGGAGCGGAGGGACTGGATGTCGAGCGTGCAAGCGCACAGAGGCGCAAGAATTGATGGAGCACCGCGCACAACCCCCTGAGGCTTGATCGCCTCCACTGGGAAGCGGGCGAGACAGAGAGCATCGCGCGCTACGTATATCACATGGCGACACGAGAGGTCCGCGGTGACGGCAAAGTCACACTAGCAAGTCCACGTATGCGAGGCGACTTCATACGTGCGCCTTTCGGGCTACACGGCAGCAGCCGACGACGTCATCGTTGAGTGGACTGCGATGTGCTGGAGCTCCCTCGACATGAACATCTGCCACGGCTTAACGACTGCACTCGCGCAGTACTCACTCCATCCAGCCAGAACCCAGAGTACGAACGGACCCGTTTGCGACCGGAGCACCACTCGCGTGGCGAATTCGTTGATGAACGTCTGGTGGGTGAAGATCGCCTCCAGGCACAAGTCGATACGCAGCTAATTTCCCGAGCATTTCCTTCAGCTAATTCCAGCTTGACTCGATGCGGCTTGTGGTCGTGTTCATTGCTGCAAACACGGTCGTTCTCACATAGCCACTCCACATTTGGCGACACGAATACCACCGTTCTTCCATGTAGGACAAGAGCCGCAGTGACGTGTCCGCGAGAATACAGTTCAATGTCCGACGGAGGCTGTCGAACGACTGGCACGATCCGGTGTAGACCATGGCCTCAAGGATGCTGAGGTATTCGTCGCGCAGCGCCACAGACAGAGTGTACTGCCGCACGGTCACCACGTAGCCAAACCACTTCAACACGAGGAGTTGACAAAGGAGGACACGAGTAGCGGGAAATGCCTCGAGGAGTACACGCCATTCTATGGAGTCTTTGTCTATCACAATTGCTCGGACCTTGTCTCTGGCGCCAGGGTTCGCGCGAATAAAGTGGTTGAAGATGGCAAGCATCATGGCCTTCGTCTGTCCCTAGCCAAGAAAGGCTCATGCCGCTCTAGCTATAGCCAGAGCATGCCGAAGATTAGATCGTAGCGATCATCCATGTCGAGCACCGTAAAGGTCTCGATATCACGGAAGTCATCAAGCAGATTCTGAGATAGATTTTATTCTGACATTAGCACCATTTACCAGCTTTACTGTCACTTCACGTCCACTGAGGTTGGCTTTCTTAGCTTTTCATAGAATTCACGATTCACGGCGACGCTCTCGCTTTGTGCGTAATTGCCTGATGCACCTAAGTCCATCAAGACTTTAAATGGATTCTGACATCCCCTGGCGCTGGCGTGAACCACCATAAATCCACGTTTACTGGCTTCAACTTCAAAAGGTTCCTGGCATTGTGGGGCTAAGTCCTCACGACACACATTATCTGCGGATGTGTCTCGGGTCACAAGAACCTAGTTCTTCCCCAGTAGGACACCCAGCGTCTACTGGCTGTGGGCGTTTCCCTCTCCCGCTGATATTTGATTATTCCCGCCGCCGCCATGGCCTCTACATCGTCCTCGAGGAACCTTGCCGTATTCTGAGGCCCCTGACGCTGCATTTGGTCGATTGACTCACATGTAAAGCACCTTCGTGTGCGTGCAGAGCTCTCAGCTGTATCCAACTCCATCGGAGTAGCTCTACGAGAGCGTATTGGGTACGGCAGCGGGTGTTTTGCCTGTTTATGGCTGAGATCTTCGGTAAGAGCGACCTGGGCGCCTTCTTCCGGTGTGTCATTCGACACGCGGAAGAGCTGCGTACAGGCAGCGCCCACGCGCAAGCCTTCTATGAAGACAATGGTCTTTACGTCTTCTGGCAGTAGGTTTGCGGTCATACTCGCGACCAGTAGCCGAACCTCTTCCACGTACTCGTGGAGTTCCTTCTTTCCTTGCTTGAGATACACGAACTTCACCCGCCGGCGGTATGCCACATTCGGTGGCTGGAAAGCAATCTGCATTTCCCTCTTCAGGTATTCCCACGAGGCGAATCATTCGGGATTCGATGTCTCGACGACATGATATCTTGACCCATGTCTTCATTTATTGAAATTGATGACAAACGGCGAGGACCAGATCATTTACGGAAAGGCTAGCAGAGCGGAGGCATGTAGTTACGTGGCGTACACGTTCCAAGACTGACTGACAAATACTCCGCATCAAGTTATTGGCTGCAATCGCTGACAGCACAATATTTTGAATTTTTACAACTTTTGGATGGGTTTGTCTATGTCCGAATAAGTCTAGCCAGTCATAAATTACACATCAATTTATTACTGTATAGCCAATCATTGCGGGAAAGATGTGAACACTCAATTTTCCATTTTCTCCATATTTCAATTGTATGGAGAATGAAAAGAAGGTTGGTCACATCTTTCCAACATCTTCGGTACCTATAGAAAATCATGCATATACCAGTAAACAGGTTCTCCTGTGCCTACCCTCTCGTAATCACTTGTGCTGATGACGCCACCACGCATTCCAGCCGAGATCGGAGATTTGTCTTTGCAGCCGCTATGAACGACAGTGGATCGGAACTCTCGGACGCATGCCTCCCTGCGGTGGAGCCCACAGCCAAGCCCAAGGGCACCCAGCGGTGCGAAGCCAAGCGCAGCAAGCACAATGACCGGACTATCCAGCCACGCAGACCAAGCACTCGTACCTCACGCGCAAGGTGAGGCCAAAGAGACGAGAAGTGGATTGAAGCGATCTGGCTTAAGTGTGCTTGGTTGCGTACGACAGGAAGCGATGAAGCGGCTATGTCAGGATGCAGAGAACCTCCAAGAAGAGTTGGGGCGGTTGAAGAGACAGGTCAAAGGTTTTGTACCCATGCAAGAGAATGCGGTCATGAAGGAGCTGCTACGAGAGCAGAAACTCTCGCTCTGGAGCGCCCACTCCATGCTTTCGAACCGACTGGTGCGTCTTGCGGTGTCTTGAGGTCATTTGCTCTCTTGTTAATGCAGTGGTGATGATAGAAAGCGCCGGATCTGAACCCACTAGCCACGTACATCCACTTGACCAAGGACCCACAGCAGCGACGCGACACGCTCATGACTCTGTGCGACCAGAAATTGGCTGATGGCAAGCGCTTCGGCATTGAGCGCAGTCAAGGATTGGATCCACTAGCCCCCTTTCGCAGAGAGGACCTGCTGCTGAACTCTGACGGTGACTATTGCTGCGATCGATACGACATCACGCAGTTTGAGAACGCCAAGAGTACGAGGCCATGGCGTTCTATCTATTTAACATGGAGATCAGCATCACGGAGAAGCTGGGCCACGTCACGGCGGTGAGAGGATTACGACAGCGTAGAGAACCGCATCTCGCACCAGCGACTGGTCTCCTGTGACGACAACGGCGTGATGCACGAGATGAACTCGGTGACATTCATGCAGCTCATGGACAGAGACCAAGACGACGGCTTTGGTGTCATTGCCACCGACTTTGTGGACGTGGACGATCTGTATCCATATCGCCTGGAGGTGAATATCTGCAACGATATTGTGTTGACTGTCGTGCTTACAGCGCATCGCAGGAAGAAGTCTAAGCAGACGCCGGCGCCTGTAGTCGACCTGTTCGATGAGATCTAGACGGAATGAACGAAGCCGACGAGTTGATCGTGGTATTGCGACGAGCTTTGTTTATCAAGCTGCATCACTCGGATATCCAACTCAGCGACTCGATACTGCAGGATGTACGTGACAGCATCACACGCTGCCATGATCTAGCAATCAAGAGCGTTCGAGATCAGTTGGCCTAGAAAGACGTACGTTACACAGCCAAAACTCAGTACGTAAATAGATATCTTTGATGTTTTTGTACTGGTATCACAGGATCTCTACCAAGTTGTTGACAGTTGGATACCATTGGTTCACGCATGGCCTTGACCATTACGTCGGTCCAGCTCACGATGCTCTCGCGACAGTCTCGCAGCTCCTTTGCGCTCAACCCCAGATCTGAGTGGCGCAGCGTGATGTACGACGCCCGACGCATCACAACAACCAGCTCGCCTTCTTCTTCTAGCGGCTCATCGCCCTCAAATCCAAACACTTCGATAGACTCGGTACTCACGGGAGATCTGTCGCACATGCTGACTTTGGGCTTCCGGATCGCAGTGAGCATAATGGCCCCCACGATGTCTTTTCGCACGCTCGTGTCCGGTCGGTACGGGAACAGATCGTCCACGTCCACAAAGTCTGTCGCAACAATGCCAAAGCTTTCGTCTGGATCGCCGCAGGCCGTGAATTGCGAG
>JAADVW010000989.1:0-11199 GCA_023335875.1 Elongisporangium prolatum
TGCAGCCATGGTGTGGTCAGCACAGGCGACAGCCAGAAGCGCAGCAGCGAGAACGGTGGCGAATGAGGTCTTCATGTTGAGTTGGATAGCGTGTTTTTGGCTGTTGACTTGGAGAGACTTGAGTGGCAGGCGTCCAGATGAACAATGAGGTGAACGCTTGAGATGCTCAGCTACTCTGGTGGTCTTCTCCTTTGAAGAGCATCGCTGCGCATTTGACGAGAAGAATCCGCTCGAGCTTTTCAGCGCATGTTGCTTTTTTCTCACACGTCGCATGTTTCACGTTAGTGACTGTCACAAACCTGCCGCTTCAGTGTGAAAACACTTGAGGAGGGGACCATGGAGAACATGCTGCCGCACATCGAGCGCGAAGTGCGCGCGAAGTACGCGCATCTGATGATCAAGTGGTACGAGGCTGTGGACTGGAGCGAGCCGCTGGTGATCGGCGCCATCGCATTCCATCTTGTGCTGTTTCTACTCGTGTTCTTCACGCGCAAGCACCTGCCGATCCAGTTCGTGCTCTTCCTGCTCATCGTCTTCCTGCTCTTCATCACGGAGCGCGTGAACTCGTGGGCGCGTGAGAACTGGAAGCTCTTCGCTACGCAGCAGTACTTTGATGGCCGAGGGGTCTTCATCGGCATCTTCTACGCCGCGCCACTCATGGCCGCCGGCTTCTTCCAACTGGTACGAACGCCTGAAGTTGTTTGGTTCTCGTCACGCTAACATTGCGATCTTGGCTGTTGGAACTGCAGGCGCTGAGCATGAAGTCCATGGTGGACATGATCGTCATCGTCAAGCGCGCTGAAGCCCAGCAGCGGCTCAAGAAGAACGAATAGAGACCGTCGTGGGATCGGTTGTCTTATTATCATTAGTGCTGCAAATCTAAAACTTGGTCGGTCCACATGGAAGACTCTTGGCGACTTAGTCCAGCTCCTTGACAGGGAACTCCTTCATCCACAGCTCGTGGATGAAGTCGTAGAGCTCAGAGGACACGGAGACCTTGTACGGCGTGGGGTTGAGCGCTCGAACGACGTCTTCACGGATCAGATCGAACTGCTCGCGCACAAACGTCCGTCGCTCTTCCAGAGTAGGCAGAGAGCCAATAATCCCGCCGTTCTCGCCGTCCCAGACAAGGTTGTGCAATGGGATCACGGCCGAAGGAGTCACGTACGCTCGGCGAAGCTCGTCAAACGGGTTGCGGCAGAGCATCTTGACACCCACTTGCGGCGGCTTCTCGTTGCACCCAATCATCATATCCAGCAGCGTGCGGCCGTTGGTTCCGACAAGACGGTAGGCCTCCTTGCGGGCCGGAATGGTGACCTTGCTTGCGTCCTGAGACAGCTTGATACGTGGCACACCGTTAATCTCGACCAGCTTGTACACCATACCCAGCGCTGGCTGAGCCTGGCAGGTCACGAGATGCGTGCCAATGCCATAGGCATCGATCTCGTGGCGCTACAATATAAATAACGGACGTCATCCACACCGTTGGCTCTACCGGAAGGAGAGAGAGGAGGTTTACCTGCTCGTTGAGGGAGTTCAGGACAGCTTCGTTGATATCGTTGCTGGCCGTGATGCTGAGCTTCTTGAACTCCGGGATGTTGTACTTCTCCGCCACAGCCACGAACTGCACGCGCGTCTGCTTGGACAGGTAGGCGAGATCTCCACTGTCGAGACGGATGCCAATAGGCTTATAGCCGAGTTCATGCAGCGCCAGAGCGACGCAGAGAAAGTTGGGCACACCCGACTACGAGCAACGGCCAAGATGCCAAGTCACTTTACGTTGCTCAATCAAATGCATCAAGAGACATTGCAAAGCGCACCGTAAGCGTCTCGTAGGTGTCCACAAGCGCCAGGAATGTGTCAGGGAAAGCGATGGCGTACGAGATGAAGGCCGCAAGTTCGCCCTGATCCATACAACGAGCAAGTGAGTTCTGGGTGCACATTAAAGCCACTCTCAAGCTGCCTACGTCGTTCGTGTGCTTGTAGTCCATTTCCTTGCGGTACTTGAGTGCAAGCTCCAGCAGGTTGTGGCCACCAAGCGTTTGAATCTGTCGGTATACACAACGGATCAGTTCTCTGTTTCCATCACCACAGCGCAGTGGCAACGCGCACCTTGACGTCGTTCAGGTCCGTGTGGGCCTGCACAAAGGCGTGGGCGTGCGTGCCCTTGATCGGAATGCCGTGCAATTTGCCGGCGAGTACGTTGCTCGTGCCGGCAAAGCCAGCCATGTACGAGTATCGCGAGGCGCTTAGACCGCCGTCCGGTCCCTGCGCACGACGCAAGCCAAACTCCAGCAGACTCTTGTCCGGCCCGGCGGCTCGAATGAAGCGCGTGGCGTTGGTGGTGATCAGACTAGCGAAGTTCAACAGGTTCAGCAACGGTGTCTCGAGCAGCTGGCCGACTGCAAGGCTGCCTTCAATGCGCAGCAGCGGGATGCGGGGGAAGACCACGGTTCCTTCCTATTCGAACAACGCGCGTGGGTCAAAGGAGACAGATCTCGGTGCAGCAACCAGAGCCAACGGACCTTGATGGCGTAGACCTTGACGCTGGAGCAGTCGACTGTCGCTAGCCACTGGAAGAAAGCGTCCTCAGCATGCGGCAACACTGTGCGCAGGTACGCAATGTCGCTCTCCGTGAACTTAAACGTGTTGAGCAGCGCAATGGCCTAGTACAAGCAGTCCATTCAAGCACAGCGTATCGTGAGCCAGTCGTTGAACTCAGCAGCTATTGGACGAGATCACACGCACCTCTTCGAGACCGGCAAAGACCGTGTACTCGCCCTTGAACGGGTTCTTGCGGAAGAAAAGATCAAACACTGCGTAGTCGTCATGGCGACCGACCTTCCAGTAGGCGTACACCCTGAAGCCATGGATGCAGTCAGTGCACCAGCCAATAGACAGAGAGAAGCAGACATACGCACATGGTGAGCTGGTAGAGGTCCGTCAGCAGCGGCGTGACGAGGGAATTGGTGGGCTGCAGCATCTTGGGAGGTGTCTCGCTCGGACTGCGCCAATTGCACTTTGATGGCTTTCTGCTGCGTGTGACCTTGTGGTGGGAGCGTACAGTGCTCCCTTTATTAAATGGTGATTGGCCCCACACCAAAAAATCAGAAATTGAACTGTATTTTCAGAAGTAGGTAAGCTCACTAAACTATAGACTGAGGTGAATTTTGGATTTACACCTTGTTTTATGGAAGACATGTACAATCAGGACGTATTACTGGAATTACGGTGATTTTAACCTGTCTAAATTGAACATAGAAAGGCCACTGGAGACGATTACGTTCTGAGACACCCACTGACGTGTTCTTTTCTCTAAATGAGAGTACCGTACGGTTTAAAATGATAAAATCACTGACCTATATGCTTATTGCAATGACGATCTGATCACCGAGGACGCAAACTCCGCGTCCACTATGGCTTGAAATTCAGAGTATGTATATGAAAAAATTTGTATGCTTTCGAATCTGCACTGGGCATTCCTAACTGGATGTGAGTACTTTCGATCAGCAAGTGAACCTCTGTGTAGAAATACCTCTGTAATCGAATCTTGGATATTACGTTTGGATATTCGCATTACAAAAGGTCTGATAGTTCCTCAGAGCCAGATTAAAATCAGGTTTTATTGGCTGAAAATTTCAGCCAATGGGTCCAAGGGGAACACAAACGGTCTTAAGCGCCATTGAAAAAAAACGGAGTTAAGACCACCATCGTGTAGCCCTGTGTTTCCTCTACAAAATGACGTTTTCAGCAGTCAGAAATACTTCGTGGAGCAAAAATCACAAGCGTTCTGCCGAGTCACCTACATTTTTTTTTGCATTTTTCAAACTTTTCTCCACTATACTGTACGTGTTTTTCAGAGATATGGGGTTTAAATCGTCAGAAAGAAACTGCTTCCTCTCCAAATTTTAAATTGAATGGATTACATACTACACCGTTTTGATTTTTATATGTTTATAACATCTATTAAAACCATTCAAAACAAAATTAGTTTTAAAGACAAATCAGCATTAGATCCAATTAATCAGAACTTTGGGTCTTTGACTCGGCGTTCGTCTGACGTCTCTCTGCAATTGTTGCTGTTGAGGCACACGACGGCGTTTTCGTGAAGAGGCGCTTCAACTTCATCACCCGTCGGCTTTCGATAGAGAGGGTCCGATCGGTATTCAGGCGGAATGTACGGCAGAATTTTCTTGTGCAAATCGGACACCTTTTCGGGGTTGACGGTCGGGGTTGGTACCGGCAAAGGCAAGCTCCACAGTGCATCAAGGTCTGCATCTGGCTTACAGCGAAGATCTTGAGGAACCGGTAGCGCCGATGGTCGCTTTCGTGTGGAGGGTGAACCATGGCCTACTACCGCCATCGGTGTTATCGAGCGTGACTTCTTCGCCCGCGCAGATATCGTGGCGGGCCATTACGAGTGCGTACCATTGCCCAGAACTCTGGTACTGCGCAAACTGCGCACTTGCATTGCAACTGGGAACGGGCATGTTTCTTTAGTGATGTTTTCGTGTTTAATACAGAACATGAAAATCGTCAACCGCCACAAGTTGCGAGTTTTGTACTTATCTGAGGCAGCTTTTTTGGAAGCGTTTTTCTCAATAACGCAAAATGGCGCTTAAGACCGTTTGTGTTTCCCTTGGACTTAAATTGGGTCTGTTGTCAGTCCAATTAATGCGCTCGAGTGGACGAGGTACCTTCAATGCAGGCGCGCAAATGCACCAGCGCACACCACAACTCCATGGGCCAGAAAGCTTCAATGGATACTGTCAACAACTAAAGAGATCAGCAGCTAAAGATTAAAGACCGTGACTGGTGGATTTTCCTCTGGCACCACCAACGAACAGACAATCAGCAACAAGCGTATAAATGAGAGACCTGTTCCACACCAAAAGATTGCATGCACGCACTGGAAACAGCTCCATGATGATATTTGTACAGATGGATCTGGAAAGTTGGACCACCCCCAATTGCATCAGATATGAAAGGTTTCAAAAACGGTCGACGTCAGCCGAAACATTAATTGTCACAAGTATACTTTGTTACGCTGGATTAGTGGAAAAAAACTCAGTTGCCCAATATGATCCAAAAATGCGAGCCTATGGAGAAAAGTCCAAGATAAAGTCTTTGTCACCCCCTGTTCCCATCACAACAGCATTTGCGCTACCTAACGTACGCAGAGCGTGCGCGAGTCGTGTCGTTTAAAGAGATGAACCCCTCTGTTCCAGCCAAAGAGATTGCATGCTGGGCGCAGAGGGAGTTCAAGCTCGACAAGCCGCCGTCGAAACAAACCACCGCATGGATTCTAGAAACACGAACACCGCGTCAGTAACCGCTGGCGAGTACGCCCTCGAGACGGCTAATCCATCACGCAAGACAGTCCGCCAAGCTAAATTGCCTGTGCTTGAGCGGGCTCATCTTTTGACAGCTCAGCTACTGTACTGAACAAAAGCAATACGCGATCACCTGTTTAAATCGACAATGTGGACCACATCATGCACATGTCCTAAACTAGCAACCATCGGTATGACGCTGGTGTCTGCATGTGGCGATCGTCTTGCGTGGCGAATTAGAGTAAAACACTCCTGATTCGTCAGCATTGTATATGTCGCGCAGGTTGTAGCGGGCCGTGTCGACGAGCAGAAGGCGGACAGCAGCAGCAGCCCCCTCGTGGTCAGCGTCTGCATATTCACCGTGCAGTGCGTAGGACTTGAGCAGATGGCGCCGCTTGAAACAGTCGAGCCAGCCGCTGCTCATCACGAGCTCGCTTCCGTTCCCGGCAGCAGCAACCATCCGAGACCCTCGTTCGCGTATCACCGAGTCGGACATGCACACGCCCGAAGCCTCCCGCCCTTTGATCCAGGCGGCGAGAGCATCGTCGATGACAACATGAAGGCCACCAAGACGGGCAAGTAGCTTCAACTTGCCCGTCTTGGTGGCCTTCATGTTGTGCCCTTGGTGCTGAAGCTGATCGAGCTGGCTGTGTTGCTTCGAAGTGTACGTGATGGTGGAGCGTGATGGAACACGAGAGAGTTTGAATTCGTGTGCCCCCAGAGCGCGGAGTCGGTCGCGCGTAAGGCTGGCGTCAGCGGCTCGCTGCTGGCAGTTCCGGAGCCGCGCTGCGAGTGTCAGATTATCGCCGCGGGGTCTGGACTGGTTGTTCTTCTTTTCTTCCTCATAGAGAGTCACTTGTAGAATGAGTAGCTCTTACGAACTGCGCGGAGTAGATCTGCCATCCATACAATCTGTTTGGCTCGAGATAAAATGAATGGCGCCAAAATCCCTTGTTTTCACTGTATAAACTTATATCTTTATGTTTGACATACCTCTAAGAATGTATGCCTAAAGGGGGGTCCATTACGCATGGTATATCTGTAATGGGGCTTCGCACAACAATTCCTAAACTGGCGTGGTAGCATTACACACGTTCAGGAATCAGCACTCGCCACGTGTACTACGCATTCCCTGCGAAACCGCATACGGCACAGGTGTGCGGTATGCGTCTTGGGAGGGCGCCCCCTCCCCCTCCCTTGCGACGTGTGGTGGTGATTGGCATTTGTGAATCGCAAGCTTGAACACGATGAGCGCCGCCGGAAGCCCCAAGCCCGCGCAGAAGACGCTCGTGGAGGAGCCCACGCAGGAGCCTGAGACCGAACTCGTCATCCCGGACGTCATTGAGCGTCTGCCGAAGCCCGACAAGGCCGCGCATGATGCTGAATGCAACAAGATCGACGCTGAGATCAAGAAGCTTCAGGCGCGCACGGTGCGTTCCATAAAGTGGTTCTGGCTGCTTGCCATGCACTCTCTGCAGCTCTAGCAGCTGCAGATGCAGGGGAAGCATGTGCACATGGATCCTCTTGCGTTGTACTGATTCTGCGTTGTGTGCTGTGGGTTGTAGAACGTGATTCGCGCTGAGCTGGACGCCATCAAGAACGGCCGCGGAGGCTACGGCGAGCAGATCCAGGCCGCCAAGGCGGTGTACAACCAGCTGCGCAGCGAGAAGGACAACCTCATCCAGCAGCGCAATCAGATCACGGCCAAGCTCAAGTCGACGCAAGACAAGAAGGACGCGTCCATCAAGACGCAGCGCTCGCTGCGCTCGACGCTCAAGTTCAGCTCGGAGGAGGAGTTTAACACTGAGATCAACAAGCTCCGCCACCAGCAGGAGACTCGCTCCATGTCGCTGAACGAGGAGAAGCGTCTGATCAAGGAGATCGAAGTGCTGCAGCAGCAGAAGCAGCACGTGAGCAAGGTCTCGGTCGGTCAGGGCGCTGTGGACCTGCACAACGACAACATCAAGGAGATCCGCGCGCTGCAGGCCCAGAAGAACGCTGAGATCGACGCCGTGCAGGAGAAGATGACGGCCCAGAAGCTGGTGCTGGACGACCTGTACAAGGCCAACGACGAGGAGAAGAAGCAGGACAAGTTCCCGGCGCTGGCCAAGGAGCGTAAGGACATCAAGGAGCAGCTGGACGCCAAGTTCACGACGCTCAAGGAGCTGCGCAAGAACTTCAAAGAGGCCAACAACAAGTACTACGACAACATCCGTCTCGTGCGCAAGAAGAAGGAGCTGGAGCGCCAGAAGGAAGAGGAGCAGCGCAAGGCCGAGTACGAGGCCAAACTGGCTGACTACGAGAAGGAGATGGCCAAGATCCACCCGTACCAGGATGAAATGGACCTGTGCGATGCGCTTGTGACGTTCCTGGAGAAGACGTTTGCCAAGGAGCTGAATGACGAGGAGGACGCTAAGAAGGAAGCGGCCTCGGCCCCCGTGGAGCTGGACGGTCTCAAGCCACTCCAGCGCAAGGATGAGGACTACATGATCGGCGGCGGCGGTAAGAAGAAGGGCAAGAAGCCTGCCAAGAAGACCAAGAAGGACGCCAAGCTGTCGCTGCCCATCTCGCAGCTCGACGCCTTTAGCACGGTCGGTCTCATGCCGCCGTCGACTGTTGTGGCGCTCTCCGAGTCGCTCACAGCCATCAAGGCCAAGAAGATCTGGTTCAACGAGCAGACGTCGCGCCCCAAGGCCGAGCCCGTGGCTGCCCCGGCTGCCGCTGTCAAGTCGTCGCCCAAGAAGAAGAGCAACAAGAAGTTCAGCGCCGAGGACCAGAGCGCGTTCCCGACGCTCGGCGGCGTGGACACTGCGCCGCAGGAGTTCTCGGGCGCCTTGTGGGGCCCGGGCATCGGCGCCTCGATCTCGGTCCCGACGGACGCTGACTTCCCTGTCGCCGGCGAGGAAGAGAACTAAGCACTGCTGTTGTTTTGGCTCGGCCTGATCCATAGTTGATAAATTAGATTCCCCCATCCGCCCCCTCTCTCGTCCTCCATGCTCGCTCAGCCGCGGATCTCTGTGACCTCGTCCACCTCTGCGAAGAGCTGCTGCATGCGCGCGTTCTTGAGCCGCTCCGTCTCGAGCATGAGCTGCAGCAGCTGGTCCGACAACCGGTCCTTGAACTGTTGCAGCTCGTCAAACGTGATCTGGGCCAACTGACACTCCTGCTGTAGTCGCACGTAGCGCCGCTGCACCTGCCGCAACAGCTTCCGGTTCTCGCTGCTCTTGCGCTGGATCGCGTGCAGATCGGCTGCCAGGCGAGGCACGAGGACAGCCAGACTGGCCAGGTTCCGCTTGGCGTCGCTGTCCTGCTCCTCGTCCAGGTCGTCGTCCTCGTCATCGCTGTCCATCGTTCGGCGAGAGCTGCTCGGGGTCTCGCGCACGAGCATGACCGGGAGGCGAGCAGCGCGCTCAAAGCACTCGTACATGCGGCTGTTGAGGTAGCCGAGCGTCGCAATCGGGTTCCAGCTCGTTGTCATCCTTGTACCTGCAGCACTATTGGGCGACACTGGAGCGGTGGCTTCACTGATCGCAATGGCTGTGAGCTCTTGGAACTGATGACGTAGCCGTTGCTTGATCTCCATATGCTCTTCCAGGTCAAACGTAGCCTCTTTGAGCGCGTACGTGGCGCCATAGAGCGTCTCAGTGGCTTGTGCGATCGTCTTGTCAGCCGCTTCGATCTTGCGTCGCAATACAACCGTGTCGTTGGCCACGTCGGCGTCCAGATCCTGCAGCTGAGCTCGAATGAACGCCAGCGATTCCTCCTGCCCGATCGCTCCGTCACACAGAGACGGGAAGAGCATGCTGTGGTCAGTGGACAACGGCGCCTTCTGCAGACGAAGACGGAGGTACTGGACATGCAGCGTAGCATTAGTTGCAATCCACTCACATTCAGAGAGGCCATGAGATACCTCTAAATGGCGCTCTTGCTCCATCTTTAAGAGCATTTTGCGCGTCACTTTGAAGCTGAAAGCCCTTGTGAGGAGCTGGTTGATGCTCAAATGCTCCAGCTTGAGCTTGGGATTGTGGCGGAAGAACTCACTGCACGCCTCCATGTCCTAGTCAGCACAAGGCTTGAGCCACCATGGCATAGAACCAATGGGTTCGAATGCACTTACGAGCGGCAGGATGTATGGCCGGAGATGCGCAGTGATCGCGAGTGCTACGCGGTAGATCACCTTCCATCCATCCAGAAGAAACAGATCCCAGACTCGCTCCAGCATCGGAAGCGCCATTACACGAGCGAAAATGGTCACAAACCACTGCGATCAACGCATGAGCCGCTGTGACGGGAGATAAGGCAGTGAAGGAGAAGGGCGTACCTGTGTGGCGAGGAAGCTGGGATGCATACCGATGTTGCGCAAATGTGCGTACAGGTCGTAAAAGTGGATCTGGAGCAGCTGGTTGTACAAGTAAATGCATCTCGACAGCCTGGAGATGCCATCATAGCCATCAACTTGAGCAAACAGCAAGTATCATGGTGCTCCAGGGAGTCGTACCCTGGCATTTTGCTCTTCCAGAGCTCGGCCATGTCGCGATGCCGGATGAACGCAATCATGATCCAGAACGCTGCTTCTTGCGCACTCATAGCGTCTGGAAGCGCGGTTTCTCTCTCAGGATCGTTCAGAATCTGTAGGAGCATGGCTGCCACGTAGTTCATTCCCTAGAGACAGCTGATTATTCCAAGATGCACCAGCCAGGCCATATGTCGTGACAACTCACCTGGCAGTACTCAATGTCTGGCGCAAACGCTGCGACGCCCTTGAGCACGTTCTGGAGCTGTCGCTGTCCATCACCTGATCCAGCGCCAATAAATATCACTCAGCAGACGTACGAGGTTGAGCACTAGGCCAAGCAGAGCAGGCTGGACCAACCTTCATCAGAGAAGAAGGGCAGCATGGGAAACGTGCGGACGACATCGCGTGCGATCTCGCCTGGTTCAGCAGAGTGAGAAGCAGCGGCATATTCCTCAAGCCAATGCAGACAGCAGCACACCTTCAATGCCCGTGCTTTGTAACGAGGCTGTGTCGTTAATGCATTCGATGTCAATCAACTGACATGTACACAAAGCCAAGCACAGTTCAGCGTCTCTTCCTAGTCACAGCAATTAAATACGTTCTTACATGCGTAAATGTGAACGAATGGGGCGCTGTCAGCTCCCGCTTGAGCCGCGGTAGGTGCGCAATCTGCAGCCAGAAGCTTCAGCACGAGTCAGATCAGCAATGGCTAGCTCTCGGTCGCCATTGTGTTGTGTCGTCGTACCTTGTACGCTTAGCGAGAGGGAAGCCGTGCTGTTGAACCACGCGACAACGGAAGCGGAGACTATCAGTGCTGCTGTACAGCAGACGGCTGCATCGGGCCAGCGTATCGATATCATCAGTCTGTGGAATAGAATGCAGCGATGAGTACAACAGAGACATCAGATGCGGTAGCATTTTGAACCTGCAGCCAGCGCCTGCGAATGAGCTCTTGGACGATCGCCAGCATGGCCTCGTCGCGTGGCGTCATGGTGTCTAGTTTCAACTGGTACGCTGTACCAGACTGTAGCATTTGTGACAGTCACAAATGCGAAAAGAAATAAACGAGTAAAAAACTGTGACGTGGTGCAGCACATTCGAATTTCTCCTCATTCGCGAACCTGATGCGACAGATCGAGGAAACTCGCTCAAGCATCTTTCTGGCAAAGTACCAGCGCTGAGCATGAGGCCAAGCGTTCACCTTATTGCTCATCTGGACGCCTGCCACTCAAGTCTCTCCAAGTCAACAGCCAAAAACACGCTATCCAACTCAACATGAAGACCTCATTCGCCACCGTTCTCGCTGCTGCGCTTCTGGCTGTCGCCTGTGCTGACCACACCATGGCTGCA